>PVJH01021070.1:0-30800 GCA_004026705.1 Nesogale talazaci
ACTCCCACCACCTGAGGGCAGTGATGCCTTAAAAAAATTTTGGGTCTATCCCCCAATAAAATGCTTCATTAAAAAAAGGCGGGGAGGGTAAGGGAAGAGCTTATACCAGGGGCTCAAGAGGAAAATATTTGGAAATGAATATGGCAACATGTATACAAATATGCTTGATATAAATCATGTATTGAATGTTATAAGAGCTGTAAGAGCCCCCAATAAAATTATTGGGGAAAAAAGTAAGGAAAAAATTTGGTCTATATGGAGCAACAAAAATGTTCATAGAACACAAAAATAGTATTGTAGTATGTTTATTTTAATTTTAAAACACCGCAGGGTATGGGGCAAATTGTTAAAAAGCCGGACGTCTGGTCTCCGTATACCAATAGTCGCCCCCATGCATGTCCCTCTCCTGATCAGAAACCGTCCTCAGTGTCCGGTGAGTGCTTCCCTCTGCCCGGGACAGGCTCACCTCCCGCTCTCAAACCAGGACCCAAACCTGCCCCAAGGACGCACTGTGGATCACACTGGTGGGCCTTCGCTGGCTCCTTGAAATGATCCGTCACCTCTTCTAAGGCAGCTCAGGTGCCACCTCTCCTCCAGCAGCCTGTGGCAGTCTCTCCACCCCCTCGTCATCATCTTTCTCTGACCTTCAGCGTCACTCTGGGAATGTCCCGTCTCCAGTAAGCAGCCTCTGACCCCAGGTGAGGCCATCGGCTTCTTGAGGACAGATAGCGTCTGGCCTCTCTTCCTGAGCAGGCCCAGCGATTCAGGCCCCAAGAGGCAGTGGGTTAAGAGTCTGGAGGTGCTGAGCCCATCCTCACACTGGACACTTCACCCCACCGTGTCCCAGTCACGTGACCAATCCTGAGCGGGGTTGGCCTACATTGCATAGCTTGTCTGGGAGGTGTGGCAGGCCAGGGGGGAAGGCAGACATTGTTTTTGCCAGGGGCAGCCGAGCTGTTCGGAGTCTGCGACCTCAAAGACCTTGCCCTGAACACACAGGGACCCCATGTCCGCCCTTTCATCTCCATCCTTTCCCCGAGTCACTGGGATTTTAGGAGTGAGCGTGTGGCGGGGGTGTTGAGCCGTGGCCTTCGGTGTCCTTGACAAACCATGAATGTGAGCACCTCCATCCGCTGGCTCGGCAAGCTCCACAGAGGGGCCGTGACTTGGCCAGTCCACTCAGAAAGAGGTGAAAGCCCGGCTACATCCAATCTGGGCCTTACCTTCCATGCCCATGCTGCCTCGTGGTGACGGATGGACAGACAGAGGGGCCCCAGAACCCGATGTCTGAGAGCCAAAGCGCAGGGATCAGCCTTCCATCCAGACTGCCTTCCCCCACCCAGGAGATAGAGACGTCAACATCTGACGGAAATGGGCCCAGAAGGAATCGATACCTCTCTCCCATGTCCCGGAACCTGCTGTCCCTACGTGATCTACATGGCCCAATACAGCAGCTGTTTGCCACATGTGGCTGTCAAGCGTGTGTGTGTGTGCGTGTGTGTGTGTGTGTGTGTGTGTGCACGCGCGCGCGACTCATATGTGCTATCCGTGTGAGAGAAACCCAGCTTTCAAAGATTTAGTACGGGAACACAACAACTCAGTCACGCTGAGGCCGAAACAATCATAGTCTTCATGTATTGGGTTAAATAAAGTGCTATTAAAATCAATCCCCCCATGTCTTTCCCCCTGTTTTCTAATGTTAGATTGCTGGGAAATTACAATTCAGAAGGTGGCTTAGTGTGTGGGTCACTTGTTTCTATTGGACAACGTGGTCTTCCCTGTGAGACCATCGAGGTCTTAGGTCAGCGGTTCTCAATCTGGAAGGTGGAACGACCCTTACCCAGGGGGTGCCCGATTCATGACAGTTGCAAAATGACAGTAATGAAGTAGCCACGAAAATCATTTTATGGGGGCTGAGCCCCGGTGGTGTAGTGGTTGTGCGCGGGACTGCGGCCCACTGGGACGGAGGTTCAATTCCAGCAGTGGGGCTGGGCCTCCTACTCCCATCACCGGAGAGCAGTGATGCCCCCCCCCCCCAGAAAAATCATTTTATGGTTGGGGTTCACCACCACATGAGGCAGTGGAGGAAAGGGTCACGGCATGAGGAAGGTAGAGGACCCTTGTCCTAGATGGACCCTCCCTCCTTACGTCACCCCTCTCCAGCACCAACGGCCTGCTCTCACCAACACACGCACTGGGTCTCCAGTTCTCCAGCCTGAGCAGCCCCTCCACATAGGCCCCTTGGTAGTGGCTCAGATCCACACAGCCTGGGGTGGGGTATAAATGGAGCAGATTCGTCTTGGGGACCAGCACTAGGGCGAGTTGCAGGGTACGGTTTTCTGGGGTGATGCATGGAATGAGCTCACACATCCACTCGCCCTAGTCCTGGCCTTCTCAAGACTCCAAGGGGACAACTCCAGTGGGGCTCAGGTGGCAGCCTCAACAAAGAGGTCAATCGAGCTCACAGCAGTCTGGGGGGGTCTTAGGGCCTAAAGTGACCAGCCATTCCACTTTTGGCGGGACAATTTGATTTGAAACAATTTTTCCCGCATCCCGTGGCACTTAAAAAAAAAAAAGTTCTGGGGGCTGAGCCCCGGTGGTGTAGTGGTTGTGCGCGGGACTGCAGCCCACTGGGTTGGAGGTTCAAATCTAGCAGCAAGGCTGGGCCTCCTACTCCCACCACCAGAGGGCAGGGATGCCCCCAAAACAAAACAAAAAAAGTTCTGAAATTAAAAAAAATTTTAAAGTCCCGATTTTTGGAAAGAATGCATGGCAAGCTAGGGGACGGCGGAAGAATGGGAAGGGCATATACCCCCTCTACACCCACACACCCCTCCATCCCCACCCCCCGTCAATGGTGTTCCGCTTTTCAAATGTCAAAATCTGGTCACTTTATCTGATAAAGTGTCCTCACCCTCACTCGCAAAATGCCCATCCAGTGGTCTGTGCTCTTCCCCCTCCCATACCCCAAACTCAACCCAAATTCATTGCCATGGAGTCGACAGGGTAGAAGTTCCCCTGTGGGTTTCGAAGACCGTCCCTCTTTACAGGAGTAGAACGCCCCATCTTTCTCTTGAGGAGCAGCTGATGGTTTTGAACTCCTGATCTTGGGGTTAGCAGTCCAATGAGGACCCACCTACGCCATCAGGGCTCCTGTTTCTCTTCCCAGGTTCAGTCCCAAATAAGCCAGCTCCAGCACCCCCTTCTCCAAGGCCAGGCACCCAGGTCTGTCCCACCCTCCCTCCCTTTCAGGGCTCTAAGACACCCATGGCTCTCCTGTGGCAGCGCTGAAAGGGAAGCGCCCGGAGCCCTCGGGTGATGGCACGGCGGAGAGGAGTCCTCCAAGGAGAGGGCCAGACGGCAGGCGTCCCTCAGAGGGCTCAGTCCCCGCTGCAGGCCATGAGGCCAACGTGTCCCGACACTGACAGGCCTCCTTGCACAAGCCAGACCTCACAGAGTGAAGGGGCCGCGTGGGGAGGGGGCACTCAGAGGGGGCTCTGCAGCAGGGTCGGGGCCCATCCATCAAGCTCCGTCAAACCGCAGGGCCACAGGCCTGTCCCAACGTTGGGCTTTGTAAAGGGGCCTTCGACAGCTCCCCCACCCCCAGACCCTCTGCTTCCTGGGACCAGGCACATTCCTCTGGCTCAGGATTGGGGGGGGGGGGTCGGCAGGCCAAGCGGGACTGGCCCCCACCCTACTCACCCAAAGGGCCAGGCCCCCACTCCTCCACCCCGCCCCCAACTGGAACTGTGGCGAAGGGGCCCAAGGCAAAATAGGAATTGGTGGGGCCTTTTTGTCTGCCCCTGCTTTTAAGAAAATAGCACACAGTTTGAGAGGCAATCTTGATTATCTGTTTCTGCCATCAAGGAGGCTGAGCTGCAATGGGAGTCTGCAAGACCTGGTTTATGCCAAAAACTGGGGGTGGGGGGTGAGGGTGGGGGGGTCCTTCGGAGAGGAGCACCTGCACCTGGGTCACCTCCGTGCAGCACGGAGGCCTGGTCAGCCTCCTGAGGCCTCCTGTGCTCGCTGCCACCACGGCCACCCACCCCCAGATGCCGGGTGGGCCGAGATCATGGCCTTCCCTTCTCTCCTTCCCTCTAAGGCAGCGGTTCTCAACCTGTGGGGGTCCAACGACCCTTTCACAGGGGTTGCCCGATTCATAACAGTAGCAACATTACAGTGATGAAGTAGCAGTGAGAATAATTTTGTGGTGGCAGTGGGGGGGGGGGGGTCACCACCCCATGAGAAACTGTGTTAAGGGTCGAGGCATGAGGAAGGTTGAGAACTGTTGCTCCCTAGAGAACGACCCCCAGCCATTACTCACCAAGGCACCAGAAACACCTGTTGCCCACATGACCCTGGCTGACCCCATGAGTGTCCCCGAGTCCCCTCTTCCTGGGTGGACCTGTGCTTCTGGTGTCCTGCTGGACTCATGAAAAGGCACCTGCTTAGGTGTTCACGGGGCTCTGAGCTGGACCACTGGCTGGCTGTGCAGCCTGGGACAAAGTGTTTGACTTCTTCGGCGGACAGTTTCCACAGGTTTTTGTGCCGGTTGCTTGGACGCACGTCTTCGGTGAGTTGCAGGTGTCGTCTGAGGGACTGCATTCCTTGTCCTCCTACCTGCCTCCCTCCCCTTAGTCCCTGCCCCAAACGAGCCCTGGTCATCTTCACCATCCTGCCCGAGGGGCAGCTGGGCCCCAGTGACCCGTTGATGGCTCTGCTGTCTCTGTGCCTTTGGAAGCCAGCCACCCAGAGGGTGTCCTGACTCAGTGGCCAGGAGCCACCAAGGGTGTGCAAATTCTCTTACTTAGAAAACAGGGAACGCAAAGGCCCTTCCGACCCAGGGAGCTGAACAAGCCAGCATGTAGAGAGGGCTTGGAGACGTGCTAGAGGAGAGTTTTGATGAAGAAAGCCTCTCGGTTTGGGCCACTGTCTAGGGACCTCTGCCCAGGCTTTCGGCAGACTCTCTCCTGTTCACCCAGGGAAGGCCCTTGGAGCTGTGTCCACTGTGTTACTGGAGAGCAGAGAGCCAAACTGTGGACAAGACCAGGGTGAAGGCCGTGGCTTGGCCTCTGCTCCTGTCTCCCACCTCCTCCTGACAGCACTGGCCAGAAGCCAGGGCTGTAGGCTCCCTCCCAGAGCTGGCTCAGGGAGCCGCTGCTCCCAGCTCCGGAAGAGGACGACAGGCGGAGAGCACATGGGTGACCACCCAGCGGTCAGCACAAAGGTGGCCTCAGGAGGAGCTTCCTTTCCAGGAGGAAGGGAGAAGGTCAGCGGCCCCCATCCGGCCCAGCCCGTTCCTCCCAGATGCAGTGGAAAGAGGCCTGGCTTCATGGGCTGGCTGGGCGAGCCTGTTCCTTTACAAGGGCCAGGGCTCCTGGAGGAGCCTGGTCTGCAGGACTGGGACCCACACTCACCCCGTCTCCATGCCCCCTCCCATCTCCGTCTGGGGTCTGTAGGCTGCAGCAACCCATGATTGGCCAGCTGGCAGTTCTCACTGTACAGTGGGTTGTGTGCGTGGGGGGGGGGGCGCCTAGTGTTTAGTTGTCAGAGTTCACTGCCTAGGAGGTCAGGGCCTTGGGCCAGTCCCATGACCGGGCGTGGATTTCCCTCGCTTCCACTGCCATGGGCACCACCCTGCGCCAGGGCTTGCTCCCTCCGACACACGTGACCAAAGAGATCAGCTGACCCGTCAGCAGAATGAACCAGGCCTTCTGACGGCTGCCCCGCCTTGCTGGGGGCGGGTTTGTTCCAGCATCATCTAGAAGCCACTGTCCCATCGGGGCTACTGTGGTTCCCTTTCAGCTCATGGACAAACTGAGGTTCTGGGTGTGTGGAGGCGACCTCCAAGATCCCAGGCCGGGCAAAGCTGGTCCTTCGTGGGCAGCACCTGCCCTGTGTGGGGAGGGCCAGGGCCAGGGCCACGGCCAGGGAGGGACAGGTGTGCCTCATCCCCAATGGAGGGGCAGGAGACCCTGGAAAAGGGGTTCTTTCTGAGACCTTTGCCAGCTCGGGTCTGTCTTGTGTCAAGGCTTCATGTGGGTCTCTTGAGCTGTGGACTTGAGGCCCCTGATCTGGATTGAGGGGCGGAGGAGACCTGTGTAGACCAGTTTCTAAGAACAGTTGCCAGGAGAGAGGACAAGTCCTTTCAGCCAGCCAGCTCCTGTGACAGACAGAGCCCCCGTGACTGGCGCACACGGCACTGGGTGCTGGAGATGCAGAGATCAGGAAGATGCTGGGAGCCTTTACCTTCCAGGAATCCATTTTCCAGGGCGGTCTTGACAACACCACTCAGGAAGCAAATTCTAGGAGGCCAGCCTGAAATGACTGCAGTGAGCAGGAAATCGTTATCTCACAGGACAAGCACAGAGGCAGGGAGGCTCCCCCGTGGGGCCACTCAGGCACCATGACTACAGAGAGAACCCAGAGTTCTCCCATCTTCCCGCTGGACCTCATGCTGTCAAGGGGGCTCCCATGTAGCCATGGTGAAGAACAGTCCCATGCCCCCCAAAATGCCAGGAGATTGAGGGAGGGAGAACCCTTTCCTCTGGGCCCCAAGCAGAACCCCTCCCCACTCCCATTGTCTCCCACTGTCCATGCCCACGTTAATCTCTGAGAGAGGAAAAGAAATGACCACACCTGGCTTCGCTGCGTCAGGGTGGAGATCCTTCCTCCGGGAAGGTGGCTATCTGATCCAAGCTGGAGTTCTCCTTCTCAAGAAGGGGAAACTGCCCGTGGGGTTGGCAGCTCCTGGCGCCCATTCCGGAGACACAACCCGAGGGTTGGGGGCTTCTGCTCCCTCCCCAGAAGCAGCATGGCAGCCTCTCTGGCTTTCCTCAGCCCCACTGGGCATGCTCTCAACCTGTTTATTTTCCCATCTCATCTGCCTGCTTGACCACAAACTGCTCCTTGTTTGTTGATAAAACGTGGCCAAGTGAACACTTCCTGACACCGAGTCCTCTCCCCTGGCCCCCAGCAGGAGATGAAATTCCTCTGCAACCCGCATCTACCCCAGGGCGCCCAAGCTCATTCATCTGCCAGCCACCGTTCCCCACATTTCTGGCAAGGTGGCCACCAGCAGGCACCTAGGAGCCTGCGCTTCTTCCCAAAGGGGTTGCATCAGAAGGCTGGGCTTGTCCCATACCTGAGTTCATGTGCCCCATGTGGCTCGACCAATAGGTAGGTGCTTCTGAGACCAGCGCCCTGGATGGCAGGCTGTTGGCCTGGCTGGGTGCATTGTGGGCACCAGAATTCATCTCAGAGTACAGACCAAACTCTGCCTAGCCTGGACTCGGTCCCTGGCAGCCCGACATGACAGTGGGTTGCATAACCCATCCCTCACTCGATTGCCTTCAGCAGAAAGAGACCCCAAACTGGGGGCAGTTGACCCTTGAACAGCCTGGGTTTGAACTGTGCAGCTCCACGCAGACACAGGGTTTATTGCTTTGAGCCACGTGGTGCCAATCATCTTGGTGTGGATTACAAATGGCAGCACAAAGTGGCTGCACGGGACCTGTAAGGACTGCCACTTATGACCCTAGCAGCAGAGAACAGTCATGCTCTCCCAAGAAAAGGCCAAATCGCTCGATATGTCCCACAGATTGAGGCCTGCGGCGGCAGCTACCTGCCGTGTCAAGATGGGCAAATTCAGATTAAGGACTGTTGTGTTAGTCTGGGTTGACTAGAGAAGCAAATTCATAGACACTTACCTGTGTGTAAGAGAGAGTTCTATATCAAAGAGCGATTGTGCATTAAGAAAACATCCCAGCCCTTTCCAGGTTAAGTCCAGAAGTCTGATACTAGCTCATATGTCTGATCCCAACCTATACATTACTCTTCGGACTCATGTAGAACATCAGTAATGATGCCGAATGCAGGAAGATACAGGCTAGTGGGTGGAAGGTCTTGTGGCTCCAGTGGCAGTGGAAGTAGCTCAGTGCTGGCAGGGGTCTCCGTGTGGTTCTTCCAGCTCCAGGGCGCTAGGGTAGCTCCTTGTGTGTTGTCAGCTGGAAGACGAAGTGGAGAGCGTAGCTGAGCATGTACCGAGCCTCCAATGAGCGATTCATCTCTGTAGAACCTTCAAATGAGGTCTTCAAGCTGCAACCTGATTGACAGGCTGGACTCCACCCCTTCGCAAGTTGACAGGACATTATGTAACGACCACAACCGTTGCTAAAAACAAAAGAGCTTTTTGTTGAAAAGCTTGTGCTTTAAACAAAACATCTGTTTACCACCTATTGAAAATGCAGCTTCTATGCAGGTGCAGCATCTAACACGTACCGTTACAAAATATGTGTCCATCGACTGTTGGTGTTAGCAGTAAGGCTTCCAGGCCACAGTGGACTGTTGGGAATGAAGTTTGGGGAGGGCATGAGTCAAAAGTATGTCTGCATTTTTGACTGTGGGTGGTGGGCACCCCTAGCCCCTGAGTTGTTCCAGGGGCAAGTGTTTATTCCTGAGAATTCCACTGTTACTTTCTGCTTCCCTCCCATCAGGAGGTCTGGAGAACCACCCCACTGCAGCTGCTGGCTGTCCCTGGAGTGATGAGGCCTCCTTCAGTCCTGGAGGTGGGGATCCGAATTCCAGGTGCTGGCAGGACCAGGCTTCCACCAAAGCTCCAGGAAAGGTCTTTGTCTCTCTCCACTTGGACGGTCCTTGTGGGGCAGAGCCAGTCACGGGTGGGTGATCTTTCTGTGCCTGGGTCAGTCTCGTGTCTCTTCTCCCCTGTGATAAAGAGATCACTACGATGGAGGTTCTGGTGGCACAGGAGTTAGGCGCTTGTCTGTGAACCCAAAAGATAGCCAGACGTTTAACGCCCCAGTCCCTCCACCAGCGCAGGAGGCAGCAGTCTGCTCCTGGAGAGATTATAGCCCTGGAGACCCTCTGGGGACAGTTCAACTCCCTCACGTGGGGTTGCTGTGAGTCCTCATGGACTGGACATGCACTTGACAACAGCATCTTGAACAAGGTCATGTTCAAAGGTCCTGTGGGCTGGGACTTGAATCGATAGCAGCAATTGCGTGCTCTAGGACATGAAACCTCAGACCCGATCACTGGATAGCTGGAGCCCCTGCCCACCACCTGCCTGCCTTTCTCCCTGGTTGGCTCCGGCTCCTCCCCCAGGCAGCTTGCCTTCCCGCTGCTTCTAAAGTGGGCCAGATCTGGTCCCGCTTCAGGGCCTCAGCACAAGCTCTCTCCCCTACCTCAGAGGCCTTCCGTCCTAGGCCGAGCCAGGCTTTGGGTTGAATCAGTGTCAGTTGGCCATGCCCTGCTTTGTTTTCTTCATTGCATCGAGCGTATCAATCAGAACATGCCATTGATTCGTTTATTACCTGTCCCCACCTCCCACTCCCTGAGACTGGAAGTCCCCTGAGGACGATCGAGTTGGACTGTCCTGGTGCCCACTCCGTCCTGGGGGTCAGAGCATGGTCTGTAGGTGGTGTTCAATATCAAGGAGTGATGGCTCCGGGCAGGGCCACTTTTCTACAAGGAAAGATTTCAGAAAGGGCCACCATCTGCCGGGCAAGTCCCTGGTGAGGTGTCATCGAATCTGCCCTGGTTCAGAACAATCCTACGTGCAACAGAACAAAACCCTACCTGGCCCCCTGCCACCCCTGCCATTCTTCTTATACCCGAGCCCATGGTTGCAACCTCGTGCCCGTCCATCTCATCGAGGGCCGTCCTCTTTATCGCTGGGCCTTTCCACACACTGATCGCGCCTTCCTGACAACATGTCCAAAGAACGGAAGACCAAGTCTTGCCCCCTTTGCAGCCAAGACATGAGTCAGAAGTGTTCATCCCTGCTCCCTGCCGGGTCCTGGTGGTGCTCTTGGGTAAATGCTGGGTTAACAACCTCAAGGTTAGTGGTTTGACTCCCCCACCCCCACTCCTGTTCTATTGGAGAAAGATGCCCGTAGAGATGGGAAGCTTCAGAAACCTCCCGCAGGGCCGCGATGAGGTGGACTCAACTCAAGGACAGTGGGTTGGATTCGTCCCTTTGGACCATCTCTGCCAGGTGGAAGACACGGGACTGACTGACTGAGAGAAGTAGACAAAAGACCTTCATAAACATCTCTCCGCAATCTTCACCCTCCTCAGCCTCTCATAGGAAGGCCCTTTCAGTGGGGCTGAAGAGAGAGAGAGAGAGAGAGAGAGAGAGAGAGAGAGAGAAGGATGACAGGAGGTTGGCCAAGAAGCTCCCCTAAATACACAGAGGCCCACCAGCACTCTCTGTCCCAGGCTCTGGGCTGCAGACAGAGCAGGTGGGTCACTGTGTCCTGTGGTAGTTACATAATCTGGTGTCAATTTGGGAGGATTATGAGTGAAGGGGTGGAGTCGGGCTTGTCAATCAGGATATAACCAATGAAGCCTCTGTGTGGGCCTGGCCATCTCCTGAGAATTCTGGGAACTCCTGGATTTCCTTCTTGGAGGCGGGGGATATCCTCTCTCTGGCTACTCACTCCCTTGGGGATGCTCTACTGACAAGACCCGAGGTGCCACGCTCTGGGAGCTGGAGAAGCCACACAGACCTGCCCTCATGTAACCAGACCTCTGAAGCCAGAGAAGCCATGTAGAGACCCCTGCCAGCACTGAGACGCTTACAGCACCACCGGACCCAGAAGACTTCCAACCCAGGTCTGTGATCCTCCTACATTCGGCATCACGGCATGTATTTCATGAGTCTGGAGAGGACTGTAGAGATTGTTGTCAGACATATGGGCTAATATCGGACTTGTGGACTTGATCTGGACTGGGCTGGGACATTTGTATAGAAACCTCTTTCTTCTATGCACATGAAATCTCCCTGGATTCGTTTCTCTAGTCTACCCAGACGAACCCATGCCCATCTCACAAATGAGGACTCTGCATCCAATGGACGGTGAGTCACTTGTTCACAGTCCTTGGGGATTAGTAACAAGGTGGGACTTTTCATCCATGTTACCTAGAGTTCTGTGGCTTGTGTTTTGGAGCCTTTTCTGCGTCCGTTTCTGATATCCTGAGCCTCTCATCCGGTGCACTTGGGAAGCACCATTGTGAGTGGAGAGGATGGGAAAGGAGTCCTGAATCGGGAGCCAGACAGCCTGGAGTTCAAGTTCTCATGTGGCCACTTGCCTGCCTGAGCAAGACCTGTGTTTCCCAGCCTCCGTTTCCACATCTGTAAAATGAGGCTGATAATGAATACCCTGAGTCATGAGGTTATGGAAATAGTGAAATAACAGGTTTGAAAGCCATGGCTGCAAATAAAGTCTTCATACAAATGCGTTTCCTTCCTGGGGAGGAGTGACTGAGGAGTCATTTCATACTGAATTGTCTCCACCCCAGGCCTGTCTCGGATCTAAGACAGCTCTCTCACAGTGCGCTGGGCAGGGATGGAACCAGGTGGCCAGAGAAAGAGGGAGCAAGCGTCCTTTTGGTTTCAAACATCTCCCAGTTGAGAAGGTCTCGGCATTACCTGCTTGAAGGTCTCCCACGGAAAAGGATTCTGCCAGTTACCCTTCCTTAGAACTGGGTTGTTCTCACCTGGGTTTTACAAGCTTCCAAGCCCATCCCAGGACCAAGCAGTCACCATACCTCACTGTCCTCAGATACACTCCCCCAGTTCACAGCCTGGGTCTGCCTCCTGTCTCACCTCTGACCCACGACTGGTTTTTCTCCTGCTCTGCCCACCGCCCTTGATAGGCCCATTTCTTCTGAATTGACCATCACTAGAGGTTTGCCTTTGACAAAGAGGCTATGGGCTGGGGCCTTTGGATTAGTTCACAGTGAAAACACAGAACCCAGGGAGCAAGGTGTCTTTTGTCCAGACGGTGGAACAAGGAGGCCAAGAGCCTCCAGGGTATTTTTGTGCTGAGCAGAGTGGGTGGAGGGAGACGCACCCAGAGCCTAGACAAGGAGAGCCATTCATCGATCACCCAGAGGACCTTACTACGCATACGTAGTTCCTCCATCCCCTGTGAGGCCAAGGGTGGAACTAGATGCCAAGGACTTCGGGGTTCAAAACGCCAACTTCGCGTGGTCATGACAGCCCCAGGTGACTCTTCTGCTCTCTAGAAACCTGTGGGTCAGGTGTTAGCCGCACCAGGTGAGAGTGACAGGTGGGTGGTAACCTCTGGTTCTAGGCAGCAGTGGCCCTTGAAGATGGTGGCTCTTGATTTGAGTGACTGAGCAGCTGGGTGGTATTGACTATGGTGACACTGGTAGGGGAGGCCCCATGGGTCCAGCTGCTGAAGGCCTCGGGCTAGAGGTGACCGTGAGCCTGGGGGACTACCTGGAGCCAACCAGAGAAGAAGCCAGGAGGAGCTGGGCCATCTGCCCCGCGTTCTCCTGCTGTGCACGGAGGAGAGCTTTCCAATTCGCAGGCACTCGCAGCTCCGTTCTTTCCTCCCACGCTCCGACTGGAGGACTCCTCTGAGCACGTCAGGCAAGCGTGCCGGTGCTTTGTAGTCCATCAGAGAGCAGTCAGAGTCATGCCCCCCGGTTCTGTCCTTGCAGCAGCAAAACTGTCGTGAAACTTAGAAGGACTGGCCCAGGGTAGCTCTCCTGAGGGCTTAAAACTCTGGTGGGACGTGTGCAGCCCTAAAGCCTTCAGGGTCAAGGCTGCACGTCTCTTTCCTCCACCAGACACTTGAATCTAGGAGGGGACAGTGGGGCGGGGGGTCAGTGTCACAGTGCCTGACCGTGGGAAGGATGTGATGGGGAGACAGTTTGGGAGTGGGGCGGGGAGATGGAGGCCGGTCTTGGCCTTGACCGTGGCTAGGTTGGTCTGTGCTTCAGCCTCTGGTCTTTCCGATGGTTCTGCTGCAGCCAGCCACGACTCAGAGGGCCCCCTGGTGGGTTTCTGAGACTAGAACGACTGACAGGAGTGGAAAACCCAGTCTTTCTTCTGAGGAGCTGAGGATAGCTTTGAACCGCCAACCCCGTGGGCCGCAGCCCCATGTGTCACCACAACCCCACCAGCTCTTCCTGCCAAGTGCCTTCCCTCTGAGAGGAGGGATCTTGCCCACCGACTATTCACCAGCCCTGTCCACTTGGGAAAGAGGTTCCTTTTCCGAAGGGGAGTCCTGGGCGGTGAGGGTGGGCCCAGGCAAGGCAATCTTTGTTTAAGATCAGGTCCTCTGAGCCCGGGACGACTTTTCGGAGGGTCTGTGAAAGAGTTCCAATGGCTTCTACCCCCGGTGCAGGACTGAATGTGGACCCGGGGGACATGTCTGGAGCCCCACAGATGCGCCAACGCGGTGCAAAACTCTGAGCCCTTCAATCTCTCACCAGGCCACGAGGGACGCATGGTGGCGGTACTCCCCCCGCCTCACAGAGAGGGTCCTGGGACACCCAGGATTCAGCCCAGGAGCCTTGGTGGCGCAGATAGGTGAGCACTCAACTGCTACCCGAAAGGTTGGGGGCTGGGGGTGTCTAAACTCATCTAGCACTTCTCCAGGACAGAGACAGGCCTCCTGTTACGACGGAGATTACAGCCAAGAATGCCAGTGGGGTCCTTCTGGTCTGTCTCCCGGCGTCACCAGGGCACACAACAATGACAACAACAAGGGCTAGACCCTGCGGCCCAGCTCACATGCCTGCGTGTTCAAGCCCTGGGTCGGGGCTCCGGGACTGAGTTCTTTGTCAGGGCACAAGTTACTTATTAGAAGTCATTGTCGGGGCAGGGGTGGGGGCTTCCAGCCAGCAGCCTCCACGCTGACCGGTGGCTGAACCCAGCCTGGGCTCCCTGCCCTGGAAGCAGGGCCCTGCCTGGGGACCGATGGCCCCGTGTCCTTTCAGTCCGCCCCTGGGGAGCCTAAGGCCACCTCCTCCTGAGCTCTTCCGAGGAGCGGGCAGCGACTGCAAGGATGGAGAGGGGATCCAGCAGGTCCAGGCAGGTCTGCTCTGCTGAGGCCGGGCAGCTCCCTGTGGCTGGGGCGCCCCGAGCGGGCGGGCGGGCAGGCAGGGCGGGCGAGCACGTCCCAAGCACAGGCCCCTGCCCGGGAGGCCCGGCTAATGACCCCTCGCATTCCGGCCTGCATGGGCCGGGGGAATTGGCTGAGGGCAGGCCCATTAGCTGGAATTCTCCCCATACTCACACATCAGAGCGGAGGGGGCGAAGTGAAAAGTTGAAAAAGAGCTAATTATCGCTTTTATCAGAGCGGGTGGGTTGATGGGCCCTGCCCGAGGGCAGCCGGGGCTGCATTAAAGATTAAACGCCAGGTGGGGGGAGCGGGCTTGTCATTCCACAGGAGGGAGGCCGCCAGGCGCCCCATGAGGCTGGGTGGCAGGTGGCAGTCTTAGATCTGTCAGCCGAGCCCTCCGTCCCAGCACCCACTGAGGCCACATTCCACCGGGGGACCCCCACGGCGCCCGCACTTCCGCCACTGTGGGGAGGGCAACGGGGTCCATGTGTACCCCCTTAAGGGATGAGGGGTCGGGGCAAGCCTAATTATCCAATTGGTAGGTTTTCCTGGCACCTGTCTTAAGAAGACTTAAATGCTGCCTGCAGGTCACCCTGTGACCTGAGAGCAGAGGCTACAAGGGAATGATACGTGGCTTGGCCAGGATCCGGGGTCAGAGCGCGTGACCCCTTGGCCTGCAGAGCGGGAGCTCAAGGTCCGACGAGGTGGAGGAACCTCTCCAGTCGCACGGGGGTGGGGTCGGACCCTTGAAGTTGTAAGTCCCTTGAGAATGGGAGCGGGACCTTCCGGTCTCTTCTCGGCACATAAGAGGTGCAGGCTGCAGGCAGAGGGGTGGGCTGCTTAGCGAGACAAAGTCATTGCCACCCAACGGTATTCTTTGAGAATAGGGTTGTGTGGGTGCTGAGGAGGGTGAGGCCCAAGAGGATGTGCAGACCTGCTCCCAATCAAGGGTCATGAAGAAGGGGGTGGTGGGGAGGGTCGTGATTTTGAGTCCTTACGCTGGTGGCAACTCAATGCTTCTGCGTCCCCGCAAGACTGATCCCAGGCAGTCGGCTGTGCTCACCCAGCTCTGCCAGCCCACCTTGCTTTTGTTTTGACAAAGACATCTCTACTCCATGGAGACAGAACGCATGTGCTGGCCCCCGTTAGGTTCTTGTCTGGCCAAATCAGCTTTTCCCAGAATCTGTCCTGGCCCAGCGGGGGTGAACGGGCATGTGGGGAAGGACCGCCTCACTAGCCTGAGATCCTTGACTGCGCCAAACGTGCCTCTTCTCTTTCCAAAGGCCTGTCAGTCTCTCTTGGGCCCCCAGCAACTGGAGGCATGAGCCTTTCCACTCTATTTTCCTCAGACTTCCATCCTCAGCTCAGAACTGGGTGGCTGTTCTTACCTCTCTCCAGCCCCCAGATGTCACAGAGGCAATGGCCTGCCCCAACCAAGGGCCCCTGGCCTTCCAGGCCCCGTTCCCACCCACTGTCTCACTGGCAGATGCTCCCCGTCCCCAGGGATCCGAGCAATGCAAGGTTAGTAAAGGCCCACACAGAGCTGATGGAGGCAAGAAGGAGCTGAGTAAGCCTAGAGAAAAACAAAAACAAAAAGCGATCCAGGGCCCACGAGGGACTCCAAGCTGAAACTGCCTTGGTCACACGGATACTTCATGAGCCCGATCCGGCGTGGTGGTGGATTGCTAGAGAAGATGGAAACGCAGCCACCTAGTCTTTGCTGTCAGATGTTTAAGAAAGGACAGGGAGGCCGAGACTGCACCACCCAGAGCAGCCTGGAGTTCTTCAAAGCATGTCTCACAGGGATCATTACTCTCAATTCAATTACATCTTTACCTCGCTGGAAAGAAGGGGTCCTAGTGGCCTGGCGGTTACTCTTTGGGCTGCCAGTGGCCAGGTCAGCAGTTGGAAACTACCAGGTGCTCCCAAGGACAAAGATGGGTCATTTTCCCACAAAAAAGTTACCGTCTCAGAAACTCATCGGGGCTGTTCAACCCTATCCTGCAGCACGGCTATGAGGTGGCATCGACTCGATGGCAGTGAGTTGGGTTTGGGGGTTCTTGATCTCTTTGGAGAAGGGCGTCATGCTTGGTAAAGCGGCTGGGCTGGGGAGACGGGGAAGGCCCTTATGAGATGGCCCAACAGTAGCTGTACCCCTGGGCTCGGATGTAAGAACGATCGTGGGGCAGGGCAGCACTGGGCAGTGTTCTGGTCTCTGGTCCGTTGGGTCCCTGTGTGTCAGAGCCACCTTCTCAGCGTTCACCACCACCAACAGCAGCACCAGACTGGCCAGGACGATAGACTGCACGCGAACCTGGGGTCTGTCTTTTTAACGTGCCTCCCAACACGTTAGCACCTGCCTCCCACCCTTGATTCGACCCCAGCCCCAGACCCTCCTGCAGGACAGACGCAGACTGCCCTCTGGGATTCCCAAGGTTGTCTGTCTGGGCAGGAGCAGACTGTGGAGGGGCTGGTGGGTTCAAAGCGTCCATCTTTCTGAAAACAGCCGACAGAGGAACTTCAGCGCCATCTGGGGCTCCTTGGCTGGCACCTAGCTTGGCACGGGGCAGAGGTTGACGGAATAGTAACAGAAGGAGAAAGGAAGACTCGTGTGATCGGAGTGAACACGGGACCACTCGTGTGGCGGGCAGACCTGGGGGCCCTTAGGTGGGTGGGAGAGGTGACACTTCATAGTGGTTTGGGTGTTCTCTACAGGTAAGCTGGTACCCTCTGGACTGAATGGCTGACTGTGGCAGTCACGTACTCCAGTGCCAATTTGATTAAGAGTGTAGAGGTGGAGTCTAGCCTGTCAATCTGAAGATAGCCAATGAGACGTCTGTGTGGTCATGGCTTACTCCTGAGAAGTCTGGGAAGTCTCTTAGTGTTTCCCAATTGGAAGAGAGAGACTTGATTCAGTCTCTTGAAGTTGGTCTACCGACAAGACAAGATAGTGGCATGCTAATAGATCCTGAGTCCTGGAGGAGAAGTCACATGGGCTTGCCTTGCTGGAACCAGATCTCTGGGGCTAAAGAAGCGACAGAGAGACCCTGCCAGTGCTGAGATGCTTCTGTCGCCAACAGATACTGCTGATGGACCCTGAGCCCTGAAATGAGGAGCCATGGGGAGACCCCTGCCAGTGCTGGCATGTTTCTACTGCCACTGGACACACAAGACACTGCACCCACTGGCCTGTGATTGTCCTGGTGTCATTGCATGTCAGAAAGATACTTTATAGACTGTTATTGGGCATCTGGGCTAATATCGGACTTCTGACCTTGGACTGGGCTGGATTAGGATGCTTTCTTAATGTTCCATTCCTCTTGTATATAAACTTTTCCCTTATATCCATACGCGTATTTATGAATTTGTTTCTCTAGTCTCCCTGGACTGACACACTGACCTAGCATGGGAAATGTTGGGGGATCCCAGAAGAGTTTTTCCCACCTGGGCACCCACTGGACGTCTTGGCTCAGCATGCTGGGAACTGTGGACATACACGATGGCTCTCGCCCATCAGGAAACCAAAACGCAGTGTCCACTCTGGACATGTGGACCCTTCGTGGACCTTGGTTTAAATGGGGGCTTCTCTCATCTTCTTGTGTACTCTGAGCAAGAGGCTTCCTCTCCTCCTCCGAAGGGGCTCATGAACCACAGCCCCCACCCCTATGCGGTGAATTAACAGTGGGTTCAACGAGAGAGGAATAGCCACAGAAGGCACTCTGTAGCTGGGAATGTCCGATGCTGGGAACAGCAATGCACAATGCCCGAGTCACAGAGTGGGCAAAACCTGGGAGCCGAAAATTGCAGGCCTCTGTACCTAGGTCTTCTAGAGCAGGGGTTCTCAACCTTCCTCATGCCACGACCCTTGAATGCAGTTTCTCATGAGGTGGTGACCCACCCCCCAACCCCCACCCTCCAACCATAAAATGATTTTCCTTGCTATTTCATCACTGTCATTTTGCTGTTATGAATCCGGTGGGTCACAGGGAGTTCAGGGGTCACGACCCACAGGTTGAGAAATGCTGTTTTAGGGGCTGGAACTGGTCAGAGAGCTCCCCTGAGTCCCTGCTGAGGGATCCCGCCCACTGCATCTCCTCTCTGGCAGCTCTGCTTAGAAGACAGATCAACCAGAGTGCAAATCCAGACCTTTCCCTTCCTCGTGGTGTGACTTTGGCCACACACGTCATGTCCCTGGGCCCGGTTTCCCCCTCTTATAAACTATCAGTAGCCTTAGCGATCTTAGGGGATGGGTGGGATTTAAATAGACCAAGCATGTGATGCCCCTGTCACCGTGCCATGCCCACAGTGAGTGACCCTCAGAACCACTGTCCACATTGTCTTCCTTCTTTCCTGGCCATGCACCCTGGGGCCGGTGAGATCCCTGGAGATGGGGCTCCGGAAAACGGGTTTGTGGCGGGGGGCGTCTAGGGGTGGTGAGCATGGATGACGGCAGGCAGCAGAGAATGTCCAGCTGTGGCTGGAGGAGGTTAGGGAGCCTCTGAGATGCAGGATTCTGGGGTTCTGGGGCTCCCATGGTGGGAACACTGGTCAGGGAATCTACCCCCCAGGAACCCTGCTGAGATCCGGAGACCTGAACCCCTGGTCCAGGGTCCCAGCTTCTGACAGCAGTCCACAGAGGGCTCTCTCCCCACACCTGTCCCTTCTCCAACCAGCAGGAATGTGGGAGCGCCCACCTGGGAAGCCCACAGACCTGCATTCTTCCTCCGCAGCGTCCGTCCTCGGGCGGTGGGCAGCCCTTGCCCCTCACGGAGCACTTTAGGCAGAGTTGGAAAACCACAAAAATTTTAAGCTGAGATGAAGGAGCGTAATGGGCTCTAATCTGAACTGACAGCGGCATTCTTAGCCAGCTGAGGACAGAGGGAGCAGCAGGGCAGCGGAGAGGGAATGGGGAGCTGAGAGGAGGAGGAGGAGGGACGAAGACGCATGCAGCACACGTGGGGGTGAGGCAAGGTTGTGGCAGGGACATGGTGGCAGGGGCAGCATGACTGCATGAGGAGGACTGCCCAGGAGCCCAGGGTCCAGCCTTTGAATATCAGTGAGGATGATGAAGATGCTGATGGAGCTGCTGCTGCTGCTGCTGATAGCAGCTCTTGCTTATTGAGAGCCAGCGAGATGCCAGGCACTGGGCTGAGTCCCTGTGTGGCCGACTGTGACTTCCGCATCATGGAGATGGACATGGAAGCACAGAGAGGTCAAGTTAATAAGAAATGCCAGTCTGGATTGGAAGGCTGGGGTCCAGTTGCTCAGAGAGCCTTTCTTCAGTTCTCAGAGGTCAGAGGTCAAAGGTCTCACTCAGGAGTCAATGAAATGCAGCTAATGCTTTCAGGATCCTGGAGTCGGAAAGGGTAGAAAATGAACTCGTTTCTCTAGTTCACAAAGACAGCGCTCTGCATCCTACTCTGCTGAGCACTGACTGGGCTCTTAAGAGCTTGTGAGTGCTTTGTTCTAAGAACGCGGCATGCTGCGATGCTCTCCTTCCCAACATGACTGCTGAAGGCAAAATGGGTTCATGAGCAAATGTGGCGAAGAAAACTGATGGTGCCCGGCTATCAAAAGATAAAGTGGGGTGGGGGGGAGGGGTGCGAGGGAGATAAAGAAGTCTGGGTGAAGGGAGCCATTGGGCAGTGTATATTATGATAAAATAATAATTTATAAATTATCAAGAGTTCATGAGGGAGGGGAGAGCAGGGAGGGAGGGAAAACCTGAGAAGCTGATACCAAGGGCTTAAGTAGAAAGAAAATGTTTTGAGAATGATCATGGCCACTAATGTACAATGTGCTCTGCATACAATAGATGTATGTATTGATTGTGATAAGAGTTGTATGAGCCCCCAATAAAATGATTAAAAAGAGAGAGATAACAGCATCTGGGGTCTTAAAGGCTTGAAGATAAACAAGAGCAGGCATCTAACAGGGAAGCAACAAAGCCCACATGGAAGACACACACCAGCCTGTGTGATCATGAGGTGTCGGTGGGATCAGGGATCAGGCATCAAAAGACCCAAAACAAGCAATTTTATCAATGCAAATGAGGGGGTGGTGGTGGAGTGGAGACCCAAAGTCCATCTGTAGACAACTAGACATCCCCTCACAGAAGGGAGACAAGGAAGAGAGAAGCCAGCCAGGGTGCAGTACAGCACTGACAAAACCTACAACATTCCTCTCGTTCTTCAATGCTTCCTCCCCACCCCCACTATCATGACCCCAGTTCTACCTTACAAATCAAGCTAGACCAGCGGCATGTACACTGGAACACAAAAGAGCTCTTGACATATGGACTCCAGGTCAGATAAACCCCTCAGAAACAATGATGGGAGTAGTAATACCATGAGGGTGGGGGGAAGGTGGGGCGTAGGGGGGTAAGGGGGCAACTGATCACAATGATCGACATATAATCCCCAACCAGGGGGACGAACAACAGAAAAGTGAGTGAAGGATGTAAGACATGAAAAAAAAATTATAAATTATCAAGGGTTCATGAGGGAGGGAGGGTGGAGGAGGGGAAAATGAGCTGACACCAAGGGCTCAAGTGGAAAGAAAATGTTCTGAAAATGATGATGGCCACAAATGTAGAATGTGCTTGACCCAAAGGATGGCTGTCTGGATTGTGATAAGAGCTGTATGAGCCCCCAGTAAAACGATTTAGAAAACAAGAGCTTGTGAGTGGCCATCCCAGGTGCAGCCATCGGTTTCTGTCTGTAGGAAGAGTGAAGAAAATCAGAGACGCATGGAAACAGCTCGTCCAGTGGGCTAATGGACCACGTGGACACCCCCCTGTCTTACCGACCCCCAAGAGCAGACGAGCTAGGCAGTGCCTATCTGCCACCACCTCTGGCTCTGAAAGATCCCGGATGGAACAAAAGTCATCATAACTAAGATCGGGCTTCCTGGTCAGGCAGAGGTGGGCAACCCGAGCCGATGGCCCTTGGGCACCCTTCAGGTCTGGACACTGAATCCACTCTGCCAAAGAAAGAAGCCAGGGCTGGGGGAGGGGGAGGAAGGAAGGGAAGGAGGCAGGAAGGGTTGATATTCAGTCAACAATCACAGCATAGGCATGGATGACAGGTGCCAGGTGGGCAGGACACAGGCTGGGAACACAGAGTTGAGAGCTCTTAAATGGCCTTTCAGTGGGCAGAGAGCTCAGTCAGTCTTTGGGACTCAGAGGTCAGGGGTTCATCTAGACAAGCCAGGGCCAGGGGGCCGTGACCACTGACAGGTGGCTGGTTCCTACCAGGAGCATGATGCAGCTGTGGGCTCAGACATGCCTGCCACTTTCTCCCAGGGAAGGAGACCGGGTGAGACACACCATCAATGCTGTTCAAGGGCACGTGCAGAGACTGGTGGGTGGGTGGATGTTTCCACCAAATTGGTTGGGTGGGGGGGGGCCAAAACAGTGGTGAATGGGTTCATTGTCCATTTTCCACGAACTTTCTGAAGCTCCCTCAGACGTACTCGGATAAGTAAAAAATATGACTTTAATGTTAGAACTGCAAAGCTATTGTTCTTGGACATAGACTCTGTCCAGTTCTAAACACCCTCTTTTCGGGAGGTTTTCATTTAACTAGTTTTACACTAAGAGGTTGCCAAGCAAATGGATTTCAAAAGGTTTTTATGATGAATGCAGTGAAGATTTAAGAGCAGATCCTTTTTCCATCCAACAAGTCACACACAGTTTGTTTCACATTATTGATTGCAATCTCCATGTGACATCACTCCTCCTCCCTGTGTTTTCTGTTTCCGGTTCTCAGGGTGTCCACACTCCTGCTGGGAGTGCTCCCTGAGGAGTGCCCCAGCCTCCCACCGACACCACTTCAGCTTTGGCATCCCTGTAGGATCCGATCATGTTCCTTTTCAAGGTCCCCTGAGTTTGGGGAACAAAGCAGTGTCAAGGGACAGATCGGGCAGGGGTGTGTGGGTGAGACATGGTCTCCTGATGACCTTCTTCTGGAGAGGGAGTGGGTGCCCTCTTGGGATGGAAAGCAAGGTCCTTGGTACAACTCCCCCAGCCTTTTCCTCGCCAATTCCATCTTCTTGTTCCTTAAAACATCTTCGTAATGAAGTGCATTCCATGTTGAGCTGCTAACCCTACATTCAGTGATTCCGACCCACCAGCCACCTATCGGGAGAAAGATAAAACATCTTTGTCATAAGCCTTCATGACTGCCCTGTGTCCTTTGGGATAATCTACCAAGATGACCCCTTTGGAGTCAAACCGAAACAAAGCAGCCGCCATCACCTTCTCAACTGTCTTGCCTTGAACTTCACAGGTCCAGTGGGTCCCCTTGGAAGCCATTGTTTGCATTTGACTTTTTTTAAGTCACCCTTAGAGACTGGCAAGGATATTATGGAGAGAAGTTGTCTGTAGCCGTTTATTGATTGCCAAGCCTCCTCTAAAGAAGTTCTGTTTGCCATCAATCCATGCATCTATGAGCTAGAACCTTATGACAATATTGCTTGACTTACCCTTAGATGGATAGAGGGACAAATCGATCAATAGATGACTGATGGCTAGATAGAGCTATATGAAGAGCAATTCCTCTTATTCAAGATGAATGAGTCTCAAAGGCAAAAGTTAACCTATTTACTGAGTCCTGTCTGACTCCTCAGACAGTGCTTACACCAGGTCCCTGTTTACCTGACTTTTGATATCTGTCTAATGCTTCTTCTGGGACAGTTAATCATCTTATATGGACCCTATTTCTTTCCTTCCCTCCCTCCCTCCCTTTCCCTTTCATCTTTTTTCCCCTTTTTTAAAGTTTAACCCTAAGTTGCAATGTAACAGTCTATAAGTACCAAACCTTGATGAATTGCTCAGCAGTCAAGGGTGGTATAACAAGAAGCAGAACACTCCTGAAGGTGCCTGGTCCCTCCAACCCCAGCCTCATTTGAACATCCCCCTGACGTGTGCTGAGGACGTGATTTGCTGCTGCTCCCCCCAGGCCTCGGTTTCCTCATCTGCAGCATGGGGAAAGGGCCCTCCACCTGGAAAATCCACGGATCTTTGATTTCTTTCTTTCTTTTTTTAATCTTTGATTTCACATCACACCTTCCAGCTGGCTCTGGCGTAAGCCTGCAATCCTTTTGGCAGGAGCTCAAGTCAGATCCAGTCCCGCCGTGCAACACTTCAGTTGTGTCAGGACGACCTCTGGCCTGGGCTCATGTCCTCAGCTCCATGTCCCATAGGTTGAGTCCCCACGGCTCTGGGTCCCCTGATGATCTAAGGAGATGGAGCAGGAGGCAGGGAAGCGGGTAGGGTTGAGAGGAGAGGATGGACTGGCCCACAGCCCTCCTCTGCAAGGGCACCGGCTGGGAGGGCTTACGATCTGGCTCTGAAACCACGGCCACACTCCCTGCCCTTGAGTTGCTTCTGACTCAGCAGCCATCTGTCGCACAGGTGGGAAATACCCCTGTGGGTTTCCAAGGAGAACTCTTTTTTTTTTTGGGGGGGGGGCAATCACTGCTTTCCGGTGGTGGGAGTAGGAGGCCCAGCCCCACTGCTGGAATTGAACCTCCATCCCAGTGGGCCGCAGTCCCGCGCACAACCACGACGCCACCGGGGCTCAGCCCCCAAGGAGAACTCTTGACTGGAGTGCAAAGCCTCATCTTTCTCCAGCAGACAGGCTGGTGGCTTTGAACTGCTGCCCTGGAGGTTGGCAGCCCAACCGGAGGCCAGTATGCCACCAGGCTCCTGCTGGAGCTGGTAAACGCAGTCCTCTCCCTGTGCCCAAGAAGCCAGAATTCTGGCCGTTGGGAAATGGAGGCAAGAAGAGGCGAAGGGGAAGGTAGGGGAAGAAACAGAGCAGAGAGCATGGCCGCCGGGGCGCCAGTGCCTCAGGGAGGGGCACGGTGCCCCGAAAGTCAGAGGCCGAGGGGTAGGATGCTGCCAGGAACTCTGGGGATGGGCGCGCAAGACTTGAACACTCATCTGTGTCCGCGTTCACGCGCTCTAAGAATGTTGCGGGCAGTGAGGAGCACGCTCATCGAGGTACAGGCTAAGCGCATGCAGAGAGACCAGATCACTGTTTGACGGGGGAGGGAGAGGCTGGGGGAGCAGGTGTATTTTCCTGGGGATATGCCTGTTGAGCCGGAGAACGAATTTGGGAGAACCCAGTTCCCCGTTTCCCCGCCCCCCCACTGTGCCCTCCCCAGCTCGGTGGTCGGGCCTCAGGTACCTGATGGAACCTTTCTCGATGACCGACTAGGAGGCGGGCTGTAGGAGACACGTGGGATGGTGCAGAAGAAGCACTTTGCGGGGTGCCTGGTGTCTGCTTGCTGTTACTGTGGGCTACGTGCCACGTCCCGCCTGTGGAGTCAGTGCCCACTCAGCGACCCTTCTTCCCCACCTCCCCCAGGAGAACTGTCCCACAGGGATTCCTAGACTACAATCTTAGTGCACCCAGACCGTGGGGACTTTCTGAGTTACAGTCAAAAGCTTAGCCACGCCTGCTCCCCCACCCCCACTCCCACCCCCTTCGGGCTCCTGTGCCCTCTGAGAGCCATGCCTGCCACCCTCGCTGCAGCTGTCCACAGGGCCGCAGCGTCATTTCCGACCTCTGTCTTCAGCCTCCAGAGGACGGCCAAGCTGTTCCCGGCATCCCCCATGCCTGGGCCCCTGCCCTAGGGGAAACATGAGAAGCAGAGCTTGAGGATCTAATGTGCGGCCTCCCACACCCCTTAATCCTTCCTGAACTTGGGGGTGGGGGCGGCCCTCCGTAACACCTGTGCGGCTCTGACATCTCCTGCCTCTGGGCAGAGAAAGCAATTTCAGAAATGACATGTTGCCAACAAGCAGAAATCAGCTTCTGAATTAAAATGTGTCGGCGTCAGGTGACCCCAGGCTGGCAGGGCTGGCTGCATGAAGACAGCTGAGATTAGGGCCTGTCAGCCTCGGGAGGGGTGGGTGGGGTGGGGGCTTGGGGGGGGCCACTCTGACTCCCCAGGCCAGCGGCCACCTCAGACTTGTTCAGACAGGGGGGCAGGAATTCGGACACTGGTCAGGCCCTCCTCCGCCCCCACCCTGGCCACTCTCCATGTTGGGTGGGGGGGGGGGCAGACGGTATCCAGGTTCCCCTGAATGGCTTCAGTGTAAATGCACTGATGGTCCTGAGAGAGCCTGTCCAGAATGCGGGCCTAGAGGCCCTGGGGACCCTGGAGTCATGGACTAAGACATCCTAGAGACAGCCAGCCTCAGACCCGCAGGTGTGCAGGCAGGCGAGGAAGAAGAGGAGAGGGGAGACAAGCAGCCGGGCAGAAGGCGGGAAAGGAAGTCACTACTATCACCAGCCCCCAGTGCACCCTCTCTCTCCCACCCCCCAGTTCCTGAGCTGCAAGGCTTTTGGATGACATGCAGGAGATGGGAGCTCAGCACCACCTGTCGTCAGTGGGGGCTCTCTGTGACCAAGCCGTTGGAAGGGTCCCTGGAACTTCTAGACCAAGATAGACAAGGAAGAAAGACCTGGTGCTTCACTTGCAAACAATGAGTCTGTGAAAACATTGGATTGGTGGCCTGGCAATGGCGTGGGACTGGACAGTAGTCTATCCTTTAGGGGGGGTGGGTATGGCTCTGAAGGAGGCCCAGTGTGGTGGTCACATGCTTATGTTAATTTCATGATTGAGATGTAGGAGTGGCATCTAGCCTGTTCATCTGGAGCTAGCCATTGAGTAGGCAATGAGACCTCTGTGTGGGCATGGCTTTCTCCTGAGACTTCTGGGAAATCTCGCGATATTTTCCTCATGGAGATGAGAAGCTATCTTCCCCAGTTGTTGGGAGTCAGTCTCAGAGACAACAAACTATGGAGGAGACAGGATGGTAGCGTCCTAGGAGCTGGACGAGCCGGAGGAGAAGCCACATGGCTTTACCCTGATGGGACCAGAACTCTGAAGCTGGAAAAGCCACATGGAGGCCCCTGCCAGCGCTGAGTTGCTTCTACCACCACTGGATGCTATTGATGGACCCTGAGCCCTGGAAGCGAGGAGTCAGCGGGAGACCCCTGCTGGCGCCGGGATTCTGCATCCACTGGCTTGTGACTTCGTGAGTCAGAAGGAGACTGATATCAGGCATATGGGCTAATATCAGACTTATGACTTTGAACTGCACTGAGCTGGGATGCTTTCTCAGTGTCCCATTCCTCTTGTATATAAACCTTTTCCTTATATCTGTATGCGTGTCTATCAATTTGTTTCTCTAGTCTACCCGGGCTAACACACCCATTCAAGAGTAGCAGACCACCACTCTCATCCCCAGGTCTCTCTCTGCACAAGCCCTGTCCGGCACTCCAGGGACAAGCAGCTCAGGACAGGGCCATTGCCAGCCCTGCTCTGATCATGGGGCCTTGGGCACAGCAGGGAGCTTTCTGAGCTTCTGACTCCTCATCTCTGAAGTGGGGTGTGTGTGTGTGTGTGTGTGTGTGTGTGTGTGTGTGTGCTGCAGGCTATTACAGTGATGAAGCGGGGTGCTAGGAGGGCCCAGGGCAGAGTAAGGACCCTCTTGGGAATGCTGCTTCTCCCAGGGCTTAGCACCTGTGTTCTGAAGATCTCTTTCCTTATCTTTCTTCTCCACTGGACTGTGCGCCCCCTGAAGGCCAAGCCTGAGTCTTGTCACCATGGCACCCTGTCATGCGCCTGGTCTCTCGTGACCAATCGTGTTGCTGAATGAGCAGTTATGCCAAGGACAGCTGAGAGGTGGAGTGAAGTCAAAGGAAGTGCGGGGGCCAGGCAGACAACCCACTCCCACCACTCTCCCTCCAGGATGCCTGCACCCCCATCTCGGACCATCTCTCTGGTTTTTCACAGCCTTCCTTCCAGAACAGGCTGTGCTTGTTGGCTAGACTGGGCCATCCTTTCTTAGCTGGGACTCAGATGGGTCCTTCTACATTTCTTATAGAGTCGGGTCATTGGGAGCAGAGTCATGGTACCCTGGGGGTGCACTGGCTTAGGTTTGATAGGCTGCCAACTCTTGGGATGGGGAGGAGGGAACCTACTTTTGTAGAGTGCCAGTCTTGGAAAACCCTGGGGAGCAGGGCTACTCCCATGGGGCCTGCAGAGGGTCCCCGTGAATCAGAATCAACAGCACCGGGCTGGGGAGGACAAAGCCGTCCCCTGGGGTGCCTCGCTGGGGCTCCAGGGCTTAAAGTCACCAGACTCACACCCCACGCAGCATGGTCCAGGGTGAAGATGATGGAGGCGGCTCGGGCACAGCTCAGAGGAAGGCAAACTGTTCCTAAGTCTTGGTTCACGAGCAGGTGGGTTACAAGGATGTGGACAGGTGGAGTTTACAGACTCCGGCAACGCTGAGTCTTTAGAGAGGGCTGCGGGTGGGCAGAAACAAGGCTGTCTCATTATTTCAAGAGACTCAACTTCCCTCCCGCTACAGCGGCTCAGAAGGGTCCTTCTGCCTAGTGCAGGAATCCCACTGAGAAAGGACACAGCATCTCACCTCCTGCTCAGAGACAAGCCATCCAAGAAGCAACCCAGGAAATCAAGTTGATTCTAAAGGGGGGTGGGTATGAGCTGAGGGGTGAGAAAGGCCTAGTTTAAATCCCGAACCTCAGTTCCCTCATCTGTAACATGTGAACATTGACTCTGACACTGTAGGGTGGATGGCAGAACTAGCACAGACGTAGACAAGATGGGGGCGAACCTCTAAGAACAAAAGAAACTTGTCACGGGTTGAACCGTGTCCTCCCAAGTCTGTGTCAAAGCGGTCAGGCCACCATGCGCGGCCTACGTGTGTCACCTGAGTGATTATGCTCCACGCTGTGACTCGTTGTAAATCCCGGTCTCCGTGCTCATGGGGAAGCACAAGGATACGTCTGGGGAGGTTGTGCTAGGCCAATGATGTGCTATGCTAATGATGTGGGGTTAACACGGGATGCAGCCTCCACACACAGGTCCCCACTCTGGTGAGACATAAGGGGCATCTCCCTGAGATGTGACCTGCACTGTCTTTTATCTTACAGGAGATTTAGGTGGGGGGGGGGCCAGAAGCAGAGGGACCTGATTATCACCAAGTAAGAGAGCTCAGAGCACTGCGTCCTTGGGCGCCAGGCTCCCTGGCCTGAGGACCTTCTAGACCCAGGGTCTGATTGCTGCCAAGAATTCTGGGCCCGCAGATGCCGAATGGAGACAAGAGTCCTAGGCTCCCAGCTGACTCAGAGAGAAAGCCTTTCCCTGGAGCTGGGGCTCTGGATCTGGATTTTCTAGGCTCCCAAACAGTGAGTGGAAACACTTCCGTCTGCCCAAGGCGTCTGTTTGTGGTGCTGCCATTGTGGCCGCACTAGGGGCCTACGCCAAATGCCACCTCACAGGTCCGGGAGGAATAAAGATCTCCGTCAGTGTAGCCATCGATGGGGGCAAGGATCACCGGTGGATACTAAAGTGATTGGGTACAATGTTACCGGCCAATGGGGTATTCCCACAGTCTCAAAACCTCACCCTGTTGACGAGTGTTAAGTCCTGAAGGAAACAGGTCCCTTTCCACCGGAGAGATCTGAAGGATATCGCTTAAAGTGGGGTGTGTGTGTGTGTGTGTGTGTGTGTGTGAAACTCAACACTGCAATTGTGGGCACACCACCCCCCTTGATGGCTTCTGATGCCACGCACCAAGCAGGGCGCCCCTCCCCTCAGCAGTCTGGTTGCCACAATGCTTACCCTAAATCTAACCAGAAGGTAACTGTTAGGCAAATCTCCACTGAGTTCTTCTGCTGCGTCTTTGGCCTGCACTCCCCACGATGTTAGTGTCACGAGAGCCAAGGGACAGGAAGACTCCTCTGGGCGCTCGGGTTTGAAAGAGGCAGGACCACAAAGCCCATCTTGAGCGGCTCTTGGATCAGGAAGAGAAGCGATCTCCACATCCAGGCTCCTGGATGTGGGGATGGTCTGTGCTTCCTCTTTGAGGCAAGGGACAGAGCGATCAAAGGTGCAGGACCTGGCTGTGTGTAGCTTTCTCTCAGAGGGCTTCACGAACTACAGCCGTTACACATCAGTGGTCCCCAACCTTCCTAAAGCTGTGACCCTTTCACACAGCGCCTCATGCTGTGGTGACCCCCAACCCTAACATTATTTCCATCATCACCGTCATTTTGCTACTGTTGTGAATCGCCATGTAAATATCTGATAGGCCGGGTGTATTTTCATTGTTACAAATGGAACATAATTAAAGCATAAGGATTAATCACCAAACAATGCTTAATTATATATTGTGAACTATTTATGTGTGTTCCAGTGGTCTTAGGCAACTGCTGTGAAAAGGGTTCTTCGACCCCTAAGAACTGCTAGTCGACAGGAAAAGGGGGAGCCGGCATGCAAGCAGATGTGGCTAGATGTTTTCACAGTGGGGAGGAGAGAATACCATCACTAAAGACCCACCCAGCAGTTGTCTCAACAAGCCCTGGTCCTCGAGGAAGTGTGGCGGGCACCAAGCACCTAAAGGTGGAGTGGCTCGAGGGCCTGCTTGGAAGCGGGTTTGGTGGGGGGTGGTGGTGCAGAAGCAGGGAAAAGATTAGATGGGAGTGAAAAAAAAAAAAAGATTAGATGGGGGTAGGGAAGGCCTGAAGGCACTGGGGGTGGAAAGAACCCAGGGTTTGGAGGCAAGAGGTCTGAATCTGCACATTAGCTTCCTGGCTGGCCTGTTTTGCACCCCAGCCCCCTCGTGTGTCAAAGGGGAACAGTGGGTCCTTTTGGGATTGCAGGGCTGAAATCCCCAGGGTCCCCTGGAGACTGTGTGACTCTTCCACCAAGGATCCAGTGCTGCTCCAGAGGCAGGTGAAAAGGGAGGTGACTGGGTCTTGTCACCTCCTGTTTTAAAGTAACCAGATTTTAACATTGGTAAAGCAGGACACCATTGACTGGGGTTGGGGGGGGGGCGGGAAGAAAGAGGGGGTATATTCTCTTCCCGTTCTACTGTCATTCCCTAGCTTGTCATGCATTCTTTCCAAAAATCGGGACTTCTTTAAAACACCGCAGGACGCGGGAAAAATTGTTGAAAAGCAGGACGTCTGGTCACTTTATGGTGTGTGTCACACCTAGGTGGCCCATCTGTGACTTATGAAAGAGCCGTTCCATGAAGGAGCTCCAAGTGAGAGAGAGAGAGTCGAGGGAAACGGGGGTGGGGAATCAGAAAACGGAAGGGACTTCCCTCCTTGGGGCCTCTGTGGGGACCCCCAGCACTCTGGCGCTGCCCTTTCCTCTGGCCTGAGCCACAGCTTGTGGAGGGCCTGCCCCTGTGCACATTTGTCCGGCAGGCGGTGTGGTCGGAGGAGAGGATCTGAGGGAGACATACAATGCCACTCCTCTCTCCTGCTGAATTTCGGGACCTTAGAGACCCCCCCCTCACACACACACATACACACACACTAAGGATGCCGACTTGCACCAGGGGGACCAGCCATGGACCTGCACCGCCACCCCTCCTTCCCCACCCTCCGTCCACCAAAGGGGAGATCTGTATTCCAGCTCTGCCCCCACCCCTCACTAGGGCACTCCTGAACCCCCATCACACCAGCCTCATTCGCTTAACTATCACAGGGCGGGGGCAATGCAAGGGGGGTGGTCAGGGGGAGGCTGGGGTCAGCTGAGCAGGGTCACTGTAATGAACAGAGATAGAGTCACCACAGATCACTGACTTGTTGTTTATTGGTTTCTCCTGTCTCTCTCTGCCTGGAGTGGCAGCCTTCCCTCCCGCCCACCCCACCCCCGGCCAGCCGCAGGGACTTGGGTCTTGCTCACCACTGTCCCCAGCACCCCAGGGTGTCTCCTGGCCCGTAGGCACGGCTCCCCCATCAGGTGTTGACGGGATGAACGGTGGGATGACAGTCAATGGTGTGGTTCCCTCTGCATTCTGAAATGTGCAGAGACAACCCCCCACCTCCGCACCCCCCC
>PVJH01021071.1:0-39414 GCA_004026705.1 Nesogale talazaci
TGCCCTCCTGCAAAGCAGTTTCCACCATAAAATAGCATAATAATTTAAAGAACCATTGATGGAGCATCTTTCACCTGAAGCCATATTCTATCAAGGCCAAATGGTATAGTCAAGGCACATCTTTTTCTTAGTCATGGGTTTGTAAGCATAGGAAGACAGCTGGACAGAATTCGTCCTAGCAGACTTTCCTCAGGGACAGACAATTTTGGAGCCCAAACCTAAAGATTGCAGAAGACCAACCAGAAAGAATATGTCCCAGAGCACTCTCCTCTGAGACAGTTGGAGCCTATGACAAGCAGCCAAACGTATGGCATACAGATTAGAGATCTTTCAGACAGAGGTACAGATACAGACAATGACAGCTCTGCCAGTGGCAGCTTTCCAGGGACTTAGGATATTGTGTGCACTCAGAAAATAGAACCAGAAAGTTTGAGCTTTAAAATCCCAAAAGGAAGGTGAGGGGAAACAGGGAGCATCAGCCAGGGGCTGTAAAAGGAATAGAATCATCAATGATTGTTAAAGTTTTCCAGTACTTCCAACCACAGGGTCCCAGTTCAGGCAAGCACTAGGGGACCCCTGGCAGAGAAAGTGCCAAAATTGGGGGTTCTTAGCATACTAGAAGGTCCTAGAGAGTCCTAGAGGGTGGTTTCCAATATGTTGCTGTGAACAAGGTCTGGGATTGTCTGTCACTGTTACTGTTTCAACCAAAGATAGAGCCCACTTTGATTCAAAAAATGCTTATTTAATCTGCAGATGAGAGACAGAAACAGTGGGGCTTAGTACCTCAAACTGGTTTTTAAAAATCCAGTGAATATCAAGCAAGTTATAGACCCTATACTATGTGACAAAAAAGGCAAATTTCACAAGATCTCAGGAAACAATCAGCCGGTTTTGCAAAGACCAGAGGAAGCAAGGATCTATACCTGCATCGCTCTGGTGGTTGTCAGACTACCATGCCCTGACGCTTCATCCTCAATTATTTATTCCTGCCCCCCCATCATTGTTTATCTTAATGGCCTTGCTTATTGCCTTCTTGTGTTAGGACACCCTTGCTGAATAATCTTAAAGAGAAATTTACAGAAAGGGTGGGATCTGTTATCTTTTTCATTTCTGACAAAATAAATCTCAAATGATGTTATCTTTTCTAGTATTTTGATTAATGACAAGCTAATGCTTTCATATATACCCCCATTGGACTGATGGGTGGGGCTTGAACCAGGCGAAGGGAACGTCATCTGTGGGGATTACACTGTTGGGGATTACCGCCAAGGACAGTCACAGAGCCACCCAGTCGGCCCTTACTTAGGAACCAGGAGTCTTAATTATTTTCTCTTAAAAACACAGCTGGTAAACAGGGTGGGTGTTGGTCCAGTGGCCTTTCTGTCTCACACACACACACACACACACACACACACACACACAAATCAGAGGGATTTTGGAGTATGCCTTGTCATCCATAGATGCAGAAAAGGAACCGTGTGATGTTTGTTTGTGAAATGTGAGTGAGTCAGACCATGGGAGGACTACAGAGCTGTCTGAGGACTCTGGGCCGATCCACCCACTGACAGATAAAAAGAGGGACCCAAGAAACCTCAGGGCGTCTACCCAGAGTCACTGATGGCTTGGGACCAACCTCAGATGCTTACACACAGGGCTGTGTCGCCTTGAAGGAGCTCTAGCTGGTGCAGAGCAAACTTACCTCTCCTGGTGCGGAGGCATGTCTAAGATTGCCACTCTCCCACTCCGTCTTGGACAACCCCTCCAGCCCAGCTTGATTCTGCTGGTGTGTACCAGAGGGGTCCAGCTTGCTCTGGAAAGGTCTGGTGTGTGGTGGGATCAAAGGGTGAGTCAGGGACAAAGTAGGAGGGTGTGAAATGCCACAAGGACCACGTGGAGGGGTGATAGGGGGAGGGTAGGGGGACAAGACGCCACTTGTTCCATCTTCAGGACCTTCCCCCTTGCTGATTCCTCAGCCTGGAAATCTTGCTCCTCCCCACATCCTCCAATCATCATGCAGGGCTAGCTCCAGAGTCCACCCCTCAGGAAAGGTCACCTTTCTTGAAAGCAGCCACCTAATTGTTTGAATTATTCACTGACACCTACCACTCCCTCCTAGTCCCCCATGGGAGGTGCCCCCTGAGTCCATCTTCCCCGTACCTCCCAGTTCCCTCGTAGAAGACAGGGGCTGAATGAGCAAGGCGTTAAAGGGAACTCCGGGAAGAGGGATCAGAACTGAAATGACTCTGCGATTGGATTTGGGAGGAGGGATCAGGTGGCATCTCGGTCTGAGAGGATGGTTGCATGTCTCAGATTGGACAACCTCACTCTTCATCTTTCACTCTCTGAGAGGATGGGCAGCTAAGGCAGGGTTGAGAAGAAGCTGCCCGTCAAGTTTTTCCTCCAGAGTCCCACTTCTTCTGTCACCAGTGGATGTGTAGGCACAGTCTTCATGCTCCAGTCTCATGAGAGGGAAGCAGGTTTCAATCCCTGGTCTGATTCTCAAATCCTCAACCACCAGGGCTTTCTGAACTTCAATATTCTCACATGTCCCTGGCTTGTTATACGCTGCTGTATTAAAGATGAGAAGGCAACAGGACTACTTATGAAATTTGATGATAAATTTAGAACATTTTTCAAAATATAGAGCTCCACCAAGCACTTCTGTTTACAAAGAAGGGCCACCTTTGGATGGCATTGTGGTGTAGTTGCTGTTTGGTTCATTCCGGGCCGGGTGTCCTGTGAAAACCTACTGGCAGAACAGGGTCGTTTTCTTCCCCTGTGAACTTGTCATCAGAGATTCCTGAGTCTGGGGTGAGGCTAAGGGACAGGCAGGGGTGCAGCTAGGATTAGGGTGTAAAGGGTGTCCTGGCCTCTGGGAGGCACACACCTTGTTCCCATTCTATTTGCTCGTACTACTTCTGTTTTGAAAGGCAAGGTGATTTTACACACACACACACACACACACACACACACACAACTTTATACAGAGGCTTCCAAATTTTGTGGGGAAATCCCATTATTGTTTAATTCCCTTTTCCACAAATTGCTTGAAGCTCCCCTGGTACATGTCTGGGATTCTTTGACTCAGAAAACTCCTAGTTCTTGGTGGGCACTTGAGTTCTGAACTTGACGTGTCGTGTCCTTCACACTCTGGCATGGATGTGCTTGACTAAGGTGTCTGAGATTCCTTGTGAAGTCCAGCCTATCAGATGTATTTAACACACTGAGACCAATGAGAGCAAGATAGTGCTTGATGGGCCATCGAGACACAAGAGATATGGCCCGGAGGCAAGGCAGTCAGGCCACATGGGCGTGGCTCTGCCAGGTGCCGGCAGATTGCTTCTGGTTTTCTTTACTAACCAATAAGAGAAACACACTAGAGAGTAGGTGCCAGGAGCTGTTATCTGTACCAGTGAAGACACCTCATCTAGAATTAGATTTATCCCTGTCATCACTTAAGCCTGCAATAATCTACTGTCAATTTTTGCCCTGAACATACAAGAGAATTAAATGCGGATGTGGTAGAAATTACCACTCTATATGGTCAGAGACCAAAGGAAGTATTTCAGGGACCCACGTGTTCTGAAACAGGAAACCTATGTGGGCATGGTCTCAGATACCAAGGAGATCTACCCTCTCACACCATGAGCTGGGTGGCACAGTGGTTACATGCTCGGCTGCTAACTGCAAGATCAGCAGTTTGAAACCACTAGCCAGTCCATGGGAGAGGAGGCTTTCTACTCCTGTGAAGAGCTATAATGTCAAAAACTCATAGCCTGTCCTGCAGGGTCACTGGGTTGCCATAGACTCGATGGCAGTGAGTTTGGTTTGGGTTCATCCTCACAACATATTCTGGTGCTCAGGAAATATTCATTAGACCCATTATGATATGGACTTAGCCTAAACCGCACTCATCACCTGAATAATAAACTGTGTTCTGACCAGTGGGCCATATCAGGTCTCTGAGGGTTGGCATCAGTTCAGAGCGATTCTTTTTTGAGGGGAGAGTCGTTCCTTATTTTTCATTAAAAATCATTTTATTGGAGACTCATACATCATTTTTCACAATACATGCATAAGCATACTGTGCCAAGCACCTTCACATGTCCGCTACTGTTATCTCTCCAGTCATCTGCCTTTTCCCTTGAGTCCCTAGTATCGGCTTTCTATCCCTTCCCCTCTCCCCCTGCTCTCCCTTCCTCACCAACCCTCAATACTTTATACATTGTTATTGTTCTGTCATATCTTACACTGCCTGACCTCTCCCCCAACCCACTCCCCTGATTCCCGTCCTTCCAATAGAAGCTTATGTGTAGATCCTTGCAGTTGGTTCCATCTCTCTACCTCACCTCTCCACCCTTCCCACAGCTTCTATCTAACCACTCACCCGAAGGGGCTCATCCATCTTGGTTTCCCCACACCTCCAGCTCCCCTCTCTACTAGTGTACCTTCTCCAGTCCGTCTGGATTTGTAAGGTAGAGTTGGGACCAGGATGGTTGGGGGGAGGAAAGCTTCAGGAACTAGAGAAAACTTGTATGCATCATCACTGCCCGACTGCCACTTGGCTGGTCTGTCTCCTCCCCGTGGCTCCCCGGTAAAAGGGTGACCAATTATCCAACAGTGGGCCTTACGTCCCCACCCTACTCTCCCCCTCATTTGTGATGATGTGATTCTTGTTCTGTGATGCTCGATACCTGCTCCCTACGGCCCTCTTGATCACACATGCTGGTGTGCTTCTTCCATGTGGGCTTTGTTGTTTCTGTGCTGAATGGCAACTCAATTATCTTTAAGTCTTTGAGACTCCAGACATTCAATTATTTGGTAGCTGGGCACCATCATTTCTTCTACTCTGTTTACCTCTGTATCCATTTGTCTTCAGTGATCATATCAGGAGTCAATTAGTCCATTGATTTTGATTTTTGTTCTTTGATGCCTGATACCTGATTGTTTCAGTGTCTCATGGTCACACAGGCAAGTAAGCTTCTTGTATGGTGGGTTTTGTTGCTCCTGAGCTGGATGGCTGCTTGTTTATGCTGAAGCCTTTAAGACCCCCGATGCTGTATCTTTTGATAGCTGGGCACCATCAGTTTTCTTCATTGCTCTTGCTCCTGCTCCCACATGTCCTCAGTGGGTGCCTTGGGGATGTGTGCACACAGTGATGTTTTTTTTTTCTCTCCCCTGTTTTATGTCTGTTGCCTAGACCTTTCACCACCTTGTGGCCATGCTGGCTGTTGTGCTTCTTCTGTGTGGGTGTGGTCTCTTCTCAGGTAAATGGTCTATTGTTTATCTTCAGGCTTTTAAGACCCTATCCTTTGATAGCTGGGCACCATCAGCTTTCTTCACCACATTTACTTATGCACCCATTTTACTTCTGTGATCGTGTTGGGCCAGTGAGCTTCATGGAATACCAGATTCCTAGAACAAAGTGTTCTTGCATTGAGGGAGCACCAGGGTGAGGGCCCAAGGTCCACTTGCTACCCTAGTATTTGACCTATAGATATGTTCTTAAATATATTCCCTCCTTATACTAATTGTATCTATGTATGAACATACCTATATTTAGACCTCTGCAAGTGCCCTTTGCCTTCTCCCTCTTTCCTCTATTTCCTACCATCTCCCTCCTGACTCACCATCATGTTCCACCTTCATTGACGTTTCAGTGTTTCTTCACAGATTCATTGTCCTTGCTTAATCCCGACCAGGCCTCCCACACCCTCCTTTCCATTGATTCCAGACCACTTGTTGCTCCCTCCACCACCATCCCCGGCCATGTATTTGTTCATTCCCCCTTCTCCTCCCCTCTCTTGTGCCCCCCAGGAATCGTCATACCTGTCACTCTTTACTCCTGACTCTCTGACCAGGAGTACTTCCTTCTTGGTTCGGTTCATTTTTTTGTTTTTTGGGGCGGAGGGGAGTGTCAGTCTGCAGTGCTTCCTCACCATGTGACTCCCCAAGTGTCCTGTGTCACTGTCTGCTTCAGTAGGGAGCCAGTGTGCCCTGTCTTGCTGTTGTTTGCCCAGTCCTTTCTGTGGCACATTGGGTCTCCAGACGGATGTATTCCTCTGAGCCTCATGTGTCTGCATGGGGACTGGACCAGCTCTCTTCCTCTTCCTCCCTTCTTATCTCTGTCCCTGTGGGTGTCGGGTGCTGGCCCCTCCCCAAAGCTGTTCTCTGCCACACCCACTTCTAGGGATGGAGTCCATCTGACTCTGGTTGCGACCGGCTCTGTAGCTCTCTCTTCTTACATCCTACCATGCATCCACGCTGTCCTACTGGTTGGGTGCTTCGTGGTAGGAACTGCTCGCCCATTCCAGTTTCTGTGGAGACAAGACCAGTACTCCCCACCTGGGTGGGTTATTGCCCCATTCCCTCTGTTATCCTTTCACTTTTGAACTCCCTTTGATCTCCCTATCCCCTCCACCCCTTCATCCTTCTTCCATTACTGTGTTGCACCCAGCATGTACCTCCCTGGGTTTGGTCCTTCCTCCTCCCCTTACCCTACATCTTGGACCAACTGTTATGGTACAGGAGTCTTCAGAGCCATTCTTTATGTAACTGCATAGTCAGGTTGGGAAGTGGTAGCAAGTCTCACTGGGGATGGCTTCAGGGAAGGTTTACAGGATGATGCCGGTGTTTTGGGGACCTTCCTCAAAGAAATCTAGCCTACTCATCAGTTCAGTCTCTCCTTGTCTGGAAACTGGGTAAGATGACTTGAATCTCCTCTTTTCCAGTAATATATATATAGATAGATAGATAGATAGATAGATAGATAGATGATAGATATAGATATCCTTAACATGCTCAGCAGCATTCATTTCATTTCAAGGTCTGTAATCATTTGTGAGCTCTGGTGCCATAGTGATTAGTGTTACTAATCACTAGGTCAGCAGTTCAAAACACAAGCTACTCTGTGGGAGAAAGAGAATTTTCTCCTGCTGTAAAAAGATACAGTCTTTGAAACACATAGAGGCACTTCTCTGTCCTGTAGGGTCGCTTTGTCAGCCTCGACTCCATGGCAGTAAGTTTAGTTTGGTGATCATTTAGTTATCACCTTCAGTTCCTATGATCAAAACTTTCTTCTGTCCCGCTATGCCTGAGGTCATTGAGCTCACCTTGGTGCCTTGCTTGCTTGATGTCAGCAGACCTCTGCCAGGGCAAGGTCCCATAGTCCCATTGATGTTAGCCACCTCTGTTTCATTGCAGTATGCCTGGTTGTCATTTCCAACCCACAGAGAACTTTACAAAGATGGGGGAGGGCTCATTGCCAAAGTCTTTGTCAATTCCTTTTTAAGGATCGTCGGGGGGTTTCCTGGGTAGTGCAAATGGTTAACATACTTGGCTGATAACTGAAATGTTGGTGTCCACCAAGGGGCACCTCAGAAAAAAAAGTCTATTAACCTTCATATCCCAAAGCAGTTATTGAAAATCCTTTGGAGCATAGTTTTACTCCAAAGCACACGGAGTTGTCATGAGTTAAAATTGACGTGATGGCATCTGGTGTTTGGGGTTTTTGCTTTTTAAAGAAAGTAGACTGCAGGCCACCCCAGGATTTATAGTTGAGGAATGACTGAGCAAGTTTCCTTTACTGTTTAAATGGATTCCAAATGTCTGCCTCCCTAAGCTTCTAACGTGTCTTCCTCAATGTGCCAGGGAGATTTCAACATTTCAAACACTTTTCCATTAAGCCAATCTAAAACCTACAGACTGAGAGCTTCATTCCCGGATTTCAAGCAGCATATCAATTCTCTCAGAGTTGTAGAGAGCTCCCATGTCCAACAACTATGAGCCACGTGAGTCTTACACGTCATCCCCTTGGATTCACACACAAATTTTCTGACACATAACCCCAAAGTTCCTGGATATTCCATTCATGTAAGGCCATGCAACTCTATTGAGGTTCTGGTTGTCTTTTCTTAGGCCAGGTGATGTTGGGATAGATTTGGAAGTCCTGAAGGGAAGAGAGATCCCCCGACAGAATAACTAACAAGACTTTCATACAAGAAAAAGCTTATTCCTTGGGTTGATGTTGGTCTCTGTTCTCAAGCAAGGTTTGGAGAGAATCTGGGGGCTTATTTGTCTTCACTCAACTGTCCTTGATCTATGTGATGGGTAGGTTTGTTATGCCAACATGTCCACAGAAGATTGGTGGATCTGTTGTGACGGCACAGCCAATGAGCACGCAGGATGAATTGAAGGGCAGATATAGGAAGGGCTTCACAAGTCCCGCCCGCCCCCCTCTCTTGTTTCCGGATCTTCTGACCAGAGAGCTGCTTTGTTCGTCCTGTGCCTCGACCTCCAAGCAACACTGCCCGTGGGACACCTAATCGTGGACTGTGTTACTGTGAGTTGAGGATCCTTCAAGCCCTGCTTCGCCACACTCCTGAGATATACATCTCTTGAGCTGGAGACTGTTGAACTCTGTCATCTGGCTGACAGTTGGTGACAGTTGGTGACAGTTGCTCTGCCATTTGCTGCCTGTGACCAGATAGCCTGGATTGCTCTACAGAGGACTCTAGTGAGTTGCACTGAGCAATCTGTATTGTCTTATAGTTAACTTTTTCTCTTTTTATCTTCTATACCTTTCTCAATATATAAATATATAAAAATCATTACTAGTGTCCTGAATTTTATTTCTCTAAGAGAACCCTGCCTGACACAATCTATATCTCAGAATACCCTCCTCTCTATGTCCTTACCACAGGTGACTGGGAGGGCAGCATTGACCTGGCAGGTGCCACTGCACCCCTCCAGCTTTCACTTGGGCCCTGGGCTTGGAATCCAGAAGGCAATGAGGCTGCCACCAAGGAGTCTTTCTGATTCTCTGTGTTCTTCACTACATAGTCCCTGCTAAAGATTCCTCTTTGGCCTTAAGTATGTTCTCTAGTATTGTGCTTCTCAAATGATCCATAGTGAAGGATCGTCTATTTAAAATTTTTTTTAATTTTCATGAATCATTTTATTGGGGGCTCTTACAATGTTCCATACATCAGTTGTATCAAGCATATTTGTACATATGTGGTAAGCATTATTCCCAAAGCGTTTTCTGTTGAGCCTTTTGTATAAACTCTTCTTTTACCCCTCCCCCACCCATCCCACTCTCATGAATCCTTGATCAATTATGTATTGTTATTATTACTTCATCTCTGACACTGTCCATTGTCTCCTTTCACCCACATTTCCACCACTCATCACCTTCAGGGTGGCGGCGGCTATCTATCCAATCTTGTGATGGGTTCCCCCTTCCTCCCCTATCCCTCCTGACCTCATGATATCACTACTGCCATTACTGTTCCTGAGGGGTTTATCTTTCCTGGATTCCACGTGTGAAGAACTCTTATCTGTACCCCTGTGTGTTCTCTGCTCTAGCCAGATTTGTATGTTAGAACTGGGTCATGGCAGTTGGGAGGGAGAGGAAGCATTCAGGAACTAAGGAATAATGTGTGATTCCTCAGTGCTGTACTGCACCTTGGTTGAATCAGCCCTCCTCATACCACCTCTGCGTGTGTGTGTGTGTGTGTGTGTGTGTGGGGGGTATCCAATTGTCTACAGATGAGTTTTGGCTCTCCACTCCAACCCTCCTCTTAAAAAAAACATTTTATTGAGGGCTCTTACATCGCTTAACACAATCCATACATCCCTCCAATGTGTCCAGACATTTGCACATATGCCTGCCATCATCATCTTCAAACATTCTCTTCCCACATAAGCCCCTGATATCAGCTCCCCATTTCTTCCCCTCCCCTACCCAGCTCATCTTCCCTCACAAACATTTGATAAGTTATAGATTTTTTTGATATCTTATATTGTCCTCCGTCGCCCCATACCCACTTTTCTGTTATTCAACCTGTGGAAAGGGGTTCTAGATGATCCTTGTGATCAATTCCCCCTTTCTCCCCACACCCTCCCCTAATCCTCATGGTGTCTCTATTCTTCTCATTGGCCCTGAGGGGTTTATGTGTCCTGGATTCCCTGTGTTGTGGGCTCTTATCTGTAGCAGTGTGCATGCTCTGGTCTAACCCAATTTGTAAGGCAGAATTGAGGTCTTGATAGTGGAGTGAAGTAAGCACCATAGAGCTAGAGGAAAGTTATGTATTTCATCTGTGCGATACTGCACCCTGACTGGCCCATCTCTTCCTGTGACCCCCTCTGAGAGGAGATGTCCAATTGTCTACAGATGGGCATTGGGTCTCCATTCCATGCTCCCTCTCATTCACCTTGGATATGCCAACTTCCTTCTTTTGTATAAATATTGTTGTTTGTTTTGGTTCTTTTGATACTGAAGGATTATTTTTTAAAAATTCCCCCAACCCACTGCAAACTGACACTTTTATAAAATAAATGAAGGATAAATTAGTAAAAGCTCAAAAATGACCCCAAATAAAAAGCACATAGGATATAAGCTTTTAATTAGAGTCAATGGATATAAAACTAACTTACAGAAATATAATCAGAATAAATATAGCACATAAAATGTTTTTTATTTTATTTTATTTTATTTATTTATTTATTTATTTATTTATTTATTTATTTATTTATTTTTAAGGCATCACTGCCCTCAGATGGTGGGAGTAGGAGGCCCAGCCTTTGCTCCTGGGAGCCGGAATCGAACCTCCATCCCAGTGGGCCGCAGTCCCGTGCACAACCACTACACCACTGGTGCTCAGCCCTAAAATGTTTTTAATTATAAAAACTATACAAAATTTTCACTGAAAGGGTAGGTAAAGTGATTACTATAAAGAATCATGTTTACATGATAACTTTTGTCATTTTGCCATTATAAAGTGAAAGCTAGGAGTGAAATAACAAGTACCATTTTAAAAAATAACTTTTTCTTGTGAATTGAGCGAAGGTTGACAGAGCATCGCATCAGTTTCCCATGCAGTAATTCGTGTGCATTATGCCTGATGTCATTTTTGCAATTTCCGCAATATACTATTACTTATCCTACTTCTTTCCTGTGTGTCCTGTTTTCAGTCTTTTTTCCTATCTCTTGTTCTTGGCAAATACTGCCCCCTTGATCTCAAATGGTTGATTGTTTTAAGGAGTGCCAAGTACCCTGTGTTATTGTTCACATTATAGACTTCTCTGTGTTTGAGAACTAAGACACAGGGGTGAGTTCCATCACTTCCTTGCAGGGTGACTCAGGGCCATATTCTCAGGAGTTCTGTCTGTCTCTATCTGACCTATAAACCTGGTCTTTTTTTATGGTGTTGAGTTTTGTTCCACACTTCTCTCCCACTCTATCCATGAACTTCTTCTATGATCCCTTTCTAAGCAAGGACTCTCTGGTGATAGAAGAACTTGCTTATTGCAAGTTTAATTCATTTAATCTAGGAAGAATTGACACAGTGCTATCCTGGGAGAATAATGCAACTTTTTTCTATTCTCTGTGTTACTAATTTTCATATTAGAGAAATCAACCTGACAGAGATATGATGACATTAATGAACATAAATCTGAAAGTGATTTTAACAAGCTTGGGATCCTAATATTTTTTTGGTATGAACAGAAACAATTTACCATTTTAACAATATCAAAGTGTACAAGTCAGTGACATTTAGTCTATCCACCATCACCACTAACTGTTTCAGAAATTTTTCATCCTACCCAAAGGAAACCTATTAAATCATCACTCCTCATTCTCCTTTCCTTCAATTTCTGCTTTTTATCTATGTGGATACTTATTCACATAAATGTGACCCTTTCCAAGATGTGATTCTTTGTGCCTGACTTAATTTACCCAGCAAAATGTTTTCAAAGTTCATCCACATTATATCATATATCAGTATTTCATTCCTTTTTATAACAGAATAGTATTCCATCACATGAATATTAAATTTTATTTCCCCACCATCTGTTAATAGGCTATCTTAAATTTTTAAGCCAGAATAGAATAGATGTTTAAAATTTTACCTCCAATTTATCATCAGTAGCCAGTTTCAACAGTGTATTTATTCTATAAATCATGCTGTTGTTAGGTACCATCCAGTGGGTTCTGAATCACAGTAACAGAATACACAGCAGAAGGAAGCACTTCCCAGTCCTACAGCACCCGCACAACTGTCCTGCTTGAGCCCACTGTTGCCATCACTATCTTACAGCTGGGTTTTTGTGAACTGCAGTGGGCCAGGATTCTCAGCGGTTTGGTAGTTGAGCTTCTCCCAGTTACGTGATGTCACATAATGTAATCAACTCCAGGATGTGATCTGCTGTGGTTACTCAGATTAAGGCTCGGATATCTTGAGTGTGCGACTTAGTTGATATTTCAGTAGATGCTGTAGCACGTTTCACCCTTCTTGCTGACCTGGATCCTGATTCTTGAGCTTACAGAGACCACCATATTGCCAGCAGACTTTGGGAGTCACACCAGAGTCTGCCACACTAGGATCCATTCAACTCTGCCAGCCACAAGTCTGATTTTCTCCCATTCACCAGCCCACATCTTTCTCTTCTATGTGCTTGGAAAAGGGAACGTGCTTGGAAGAGGGTCAGTTTAAAAAGAGGAAGGGGCTTGGTAAGATGGAATGACACAGTGACTGCAACAATGGACTTAAGCTCACATGTTTAAGAACAATTCGGATGATGGCTCACAATTGGGCAGTGTTTCACTTTGCTGGACAAGGAATTGCTATAAGTCAAAACCTATTTGATAGCAGGTAACAAGCCTGTGGTTTTCTTTCTCTATCTTCCTGCTTCCTAGTCCATAAACCCTGGCAGCTGCCCAGCCCAGGCAAAGCCTGCCACGTAACACCCGATCAATGGACTTGAACTGGACTGGATTTACCTGGTCCTACAACTGTGTGCATCATTTATCTTGCTATAAACGTCTTCCTTTATATGGTTTTGCTTCTCCACCCTAACACATTGTATCAATATATCTTATTGAAGATCTTCCTATTTGATGATTCTCTGCTTTACCAAGCATGATGTCCTTTTCCAGGGACTGGTCATTCCAAATAGCAGATCCAAAGTTTGTGAGACAAAGTCTCCCCATCCTCACTTCTAAGAGACATTCTGGCTGTGTTTCCTTTAAGATAGATTGACTTGTCCTTCAGAAAGTCCATGGTGCCCATAGTATTCTTCACCAACACTATAACTCAAACGCACCAATTCGTCTCCAGCTCTCCTTATTCAGTGTTCAACTTTAAATTTAAAAATTTCAAAGAAAGAAATGGATTTCATATTTTCAGTACTTTGTGGTAACAGTCAAAACTAACCATAGAACTTTCTCACTAATGCACTCAATTCCATCAAATCTATTCATAGTGATTCAATATAACAGGTGAGAACTGTTACTGTGGAGTTCCACGACTGTAACTCTTTACAGGAGTAGACAGCCTCGTTTTCCTCCCACGAAGCTGCTGGTGGTTTTGAACAGTTGACCTTGTAGGTAGCATATGATACTGCACTGTGGTTCTGCTCATGACAAGGACTTCATCTGCACCACATGGGACTCAGCAGGAGAGCCAACTGTACCCAAGCAAGTCTATTAACAATTGTTTTGGAGTCGACTCTGACTGCTGGTGACCCCATGTATGTCATAATAGAACTGTGCCCCACAGGGTTTTGATGCTTTTTCTTTTGGAAATATCTTGGCAGGTCTTTTTTAGGAGTGTCTCTGAGTGAGCTCAAATCACTAACATTTCAGGTAGCAGCTGAGTGTTTCAGGGACTCCTAACAGGCCTTATACTGTCCAATAAGCTAAGTGCTTTCATCATGCTCATGGAGGCAGTTGGATATCATAACTAAAGCACAGTGCGATAAAACGTTCTAAGCACTCGCACTTTCTTTACTGGTCTCATATCTCTGACCAGCCACAGGTCAGCACTTTCATTGACCATCATTTGAAGAATTCATTTGAAGAATACAGTTATAAGGTTGCTAATATTCCCTGGGCCATGGTTACCCTAGCAACAGTGTCAATGTGACATGATATTGAAACCTTGACCTCCACCTGCACTTACCTCAGGCCACTCTAAGTCACCCGTCGAGTGATCAAGATGCTAGTGCCTGTTCAGATATACCACACTGACTTTTCCTCATTAAGAAGGTATGATCTGTACTCCCCTCTCACAGAAGAACCTCAATTCCAGGGAGCATTTCGAGGATCTGTTTCCTGATGATTAAATGGGATACGTTAAGCAAAGCTTGATAAAGGGACTCTACTATGTGTGGAATGCTGGCCTCAAACACAACCACCTGATCTCAACCATGATGGCAGTGGGCTGGGCAGCATTTTGTTCTATTGCACAAAGTCAATCAGAGCTGACTTGCTAGCAACTGACCATAGCACTAGGTGTGGGGAGTCCCTGGGTGGTGCAAATGGTGAGTGGACTACTGACGGGAAGATTGGAGATTTGTGCCCTCCCAGAGGCTCCTTGAAAGCAAGACTTCAAAAAGCTATCTACTTCAAAAAGCATCGGCCATTGCAAACCCGTGAGGGAACAGTTCTACTCTGACCAAGGGTCACCGTGAGTCCAAGTTGACTTGGCAACTAGTTTAATAAAATGTGAGTGGGTTCAGGAAAACTATCGTGACAGGTAGCACAGTGTCCTAAAGCTCATAGCAGTAAGATGCTGCTACCATACTCTTCCTGATAAGGAATCAGAGCAAGAAGCTTGTTTGGAAACTGGAAGAGATAGGGCTGTGGGGAGGGGCTGCTAGCTGAGCACCAGGGCCTTTGGCAAAGACACACAGCCAGACTCAGGTCACCCTGCAGTGAGAGAACCAGGGAGTTGATACTCCAGCTTCACTCTCTCCCCCATGACTGTCTCTTGCCTGGATTCTTTACGGCATGAAACCCAGCTAGACAGACAGCAGAGGGTCTATTGAGTGACTTCTAGATCAGCACTCAGAGAGGAGTGGCAGGGCCAATCCGAACTCACCAGCTCTCTCTTGCATTTCAGGCTCAAGATCTGGCTCTCCCACAGTTCCACGCTGCTGTAATCTAAGAAATTTATTTCTGATATCATGTATTTGCATTGGGTCTATCCTCTCATTCTTTTGCATGTGTCCAAGTCTCGGTCACAGGAAGCCCCTATAACATGTGGTACTCCCTAGGGATCTGTGTTACAAAGACAGTGCTCCTCAAGGTGGGGGTGGGCAATCAGGGAACCAAGCTGACCTTGGGAACCATGGGGACAATGGTGTGAAGTAACACAGGAGAGGAGCTCTGTCGACTATTAATTTACCTTTGGCATCTTCTGTGTCTTGAAATTCTTAAGACGTAGTCATATATACAGATGGTTTAAAATGATTCAGAACAAAATCAATCCGTGATTAAATAGTTGTGTATTCTATACCTCAAAATGTGAAAATACCAATAAATAATTTTATCACAGGAGTATCTGTTATCAAAGAAGTAAATAGAATTCAAGTCGCCCATTCACAGGGGTCACTTATGAGTCAGCCTAGATCCTGGTCTATTTCTTTGCCTCAATCTCTTGTTCTCCTCCAAGAGAAAGCCTTCTTCTTCAATCTCCTTAGGATAGTAAGTCCTACATGATGTTCTTCATTGGCAATTTGTCCCTCTTGATGATGTGTTCAATGTGGAGGACAATCTTCTATGACCCATACAACAATCTATGGTCCATAAGATTTTCTTTGACTTTGGATCCAAGCTACAAAGGCAGTGCTCACCAAACAATCAAGGAGCAAATTTGACATTAGGGATTGTTGGGACTATGGAATGGAGTCATATAGGAAAGAAGCTCTGTCTGGTATTAATTTGCCTTTAACACTGCCCTGAAACCAACATTATTTCTTTTATTTTAAATAAAAAGAGGTCACAGATGCAAAGATCTAGGCCAGCAAAGGGCCTACCATGAGAAAGAAATTGCAGCTGTGTTTTTATATCACTTATTTTCATGATGACCTTCTATTGATGGAATAGGATCTAACTTTATACTACAGTGATGTAAACTTATTTAAATTAAGGAGAGAGAAATGGGAATTATTGCTTAGTGGATACTGGGTTTCGGTTTGGGGTGATGAAGGAATTTTGAAAATGAATCACGGATGTAGTATTGTAAGTTGAGGAAACAATGTGGGGACCATCCGATCTCATCAAGCTACACAGTGGGCAAGAAAATCACCATCAGCAGCATTGACTGCTCAAAGCTGATTCCTGTGCTGCTAGAGTCAGACACGATTCCACCCTCCATCCCTTTTTACCCTAGTCTCACACCAACTGTCTCTCCCACAGCACTCTATTTCTGTCATTGAGTTTAATAAGTCTTTGCAATGGCCACTTTGAACTTATAGATGATGCTCGTTATTATGGGCTTATAGCATAGGGAAGTTTACAAGTTGCAATTCTGGTAAGAACTGCTCAGAATGAAGTTGCTCAGTCAGGACAGTTTCTTCTCAGCAATGGCCACATGGCTGAACCTGGGCTCTGCTCAGGCAATGTTGCAGAGCTATTTTAAGGAGACCAAGAAAAGTCCAAGGGCATGGCACTCCACTATAAGTCTCAATCTAAACACAACCAGGTGCAGTGCCGTGAGTTAGCCAACAGCTCTTCCAATTCAGTGTCAGACACACTCCACGCCCCAAGCCAACCTCCTACCCCAAAGTACGCGTGACTTGCTCTGTGGGCTGTGAAGTCCACCACGCTGCCTCATGCCCGGGGTTCCTGGTTCTGCTGCTGCTGCTCCTCTGGTGTCAAAGCTCTCAAGTGACCAGATTTTAAACGGGATACCATTGACCAGGGGAGGGGACAGAGGGGGGGGCTCTTTATTAAAAATTTGGCCTATCTGAGCAAACAAAATTTTTCATAGAATGCAAAGATAGATTGTAATATATTTATTTTAATTTTAAAGCATCGTGGGACGTTATTAAATTGTTAAAAAGCGGAAGCCACAGGGAATGATGTTAACAATCACTCATGGCAGAATTAAAATGCAATCAGTTTCAGGATGTGTCCTTGAAAGTCTATCGAGAAGGTGGAGCCTGATCCGGGAGGAACGCAGGTTTAGGTGGTGGGACAACCTCCTGGAGGCTTAGAATGTGAAGAGGGTGGTGGTGACTAAGGCAGAAGATGGCCAAGGAATGGTGCCTTTAAAGGTCTTTTTAGGATAGCCTTGAAGACATGAAGAAACGCATGAAAGAGAAAAGGAAGAAAAACTTGTCGGAAATTGGCAGATGCAAGTCTTTTGTAGCAGCGCCATGCCAGATAAGCAGCGACACTTCTTCACTGCTGAAGAATTACTAGGACAACAATAGAAGGTTAGTTTTGACCTTGGAAAGTAAAAAATCCAAAGTTGAGAGAAGCCCAAAAGGTCACTCTGAAGCTGAGAAATGTTACTTCCTTGTACTACTTCACATCAAGCGGTAAAACTGGTTCAGAACCAGGAAGTAAGTCCCTCCAGAAAGAACTCTAATAATGATGACAACTCTGGGGAGTTGTCAGTGAAGAATTTACCGCAAATACCTCCTCAGGAAGTTGACCTTCCAGAAGAAGGAGGACCATTCCAAATAAAAGAGCAGCTCCCCCCTGTTGCTCATGAAAGACTAAGATTTGATTTGGATTCACATGGAGCTAAGTTTCCCACTGATGCCGTACCTACAACTGCATCGCTCTGTTTAAACAAGCATTTTAATAACATACATGAATCAGATTCTTTGGGTGACTCTGAAACCAGTCACTTGACAGAACCTTTTGAATTAGAAAGAATGATATTTGCGGATCCACTGTTAAACATGAACATACCTGGAAATGTAAAACTAGATGTTTGGGGCTGAGCCCCGGCGGCATAGTGGTTGTGTACAGGACTGCGGCCCACAGGGTTGATGATTCAAATCCAGCAGCAGCTCTCCAGGAGCAAGGCTGGGCCTCCTACTCTTACCCCCCCCCCCCACATACACACACAGAAAAGATGCTTGTCAGTGGGACAAAGACCAAATTAACTTATCTCCAAAGTTGACTCATGGAGGAAGTCTTACTAAATAAAACGAACGGAGTCATTTTAGAGTCTAAATCTGAATAAATGAAAACTAAGACTAGAAATGCACAAAGAAGAAAAGGGAGGAGGGCATAAAAACTGAAAGAAACCCAAAGGCTGTAACAAGATGTAAAGGGAGCAAAAGGGAAAATAAGAAAACTGCTTCCGAAAGAGGCTTGGACAAATCTGTTAGTTCCAATGATGCTTATAATTTTCATCTGGAAGAAAGCGTTCGTCTAACTCCTTTCCGGCAAAATGCAGCAAGCAATGATTCCCCAAGTAAGGACAGCAACAGTGAGCCTGAGAAGACCGTTAGTGAGTCGAGTGACTCAGGAGATGATTCGACGACTTCTGCTTGCCTCCCAAGACTGTTTGCAGGAACATTGAAAATCTCCACATCCAATCAGATAGGAGCCCCAGCACCGGACCTCGATTGAAAAATGTACAGATGAAAGAGAGATGGAGGATTCTATGCCAATTCAGAGCCCTACCGCACACCACTTAAAAATCAACCATCACCTCAACTTGGTCGGAAGGCTATTGCCAGTGTTCCCTGATGCCTTTAATTCGCATTTGAAAACTTTCTGTCTCCAAAAAAGAATCCAGCAGCACTGTCTATAGCTAAATGTGGGTGCACTGTCCGCATGAACTACAAGGAACCCACACTCTCTTAAAAACTAAGAAGGGGGGGCTGTTTTACAGATTTGTGTTTCTTGAAGTCTCCTATTTTCAAGCAAAAAAAAAAAAAAGGACTCTCAACTCAGTAGTAAGAGAAAAAAGTAATCAACAACTGCATTGGAACCTCCGCTAGATGCTGTGAAAGTTATTCTATACCTCTGTTATAGGTAAGTTTGTTATGCCAACATGGTCGATGAACACATGTGAGATTAATTGAAGGATGGGGGTATAGATGCTTCTGTGAGCCTTGCCTTGCTCGCTCTTGCTCTTAGATCTTCGGACCATTGTGCAAGCTGGCTGCCTTGCTTATCCGGTGCTTCAATTTGCAAGCTACACTACCTGTGGGACACCCAATACATGGATTGTGTCACTGTAAATTGAGGTTCCTTCAAGCCTGGCTTCCCCACGCTATTGGAATATACATCTCTTGAGCTGGGGATTATCAGACCCTGTCCTCTGGCTGACCGTTGGTGACCTGCCTTGCTGTTTGCTGCCTGTGGCCCGAGAGCCTGAATTGCTCTACAGAGGACTACTCAGTGGCCCTCAAGACTTGAAGGACTGCCAGTCTTCTAGTTGTCTCACGCAAGTGAGTTGCATCAAGCCATTTACACTGCTTTATAGATTAACTGTTTCTTGCTTATGTTAGATAGCCTTCTATCTATCTTAATATATGTGTATATATATATATGTATATGTGTGTATAGTTATTAGTGGCCTGGTTTTGTTTCTCTAGAGGACCCTGTCTAAGACAACCTCTTTCTCTGTTACTTGTGAGATGATATGTAAGGGGGTGGGGGCGAAGTATTGCTGTAGAATATTCTCTTTACCGAACCCCTAATCATGAACTTCTTTTCAAAACTGTACATAAAATGTAGTAAACGTAGTTAGCTTTTTCTTTTAAATATGCATAATGGAGTTAAGTGCTGTTATATGTAGATTTCTTATACTAACTAAAACCTTTAATTCTAGCCCCAAAGTGTATCATTGAAAATTAAGGATGACTAAATTAAGATGTTTTCATCTTTCGTCTTTTCCTTCAATGAGGGGTACTAGAGTGAATGAAATTTGAATAAAAGTTGCAGATCTTTGAAATTCTTTAAAATTTGGTTAAAGTCAACCTTTATAATGACAGTTGGGTGTACCCTAAGTTGTTCATGGATCCCTTGTTGCACTGTATTTAATCTGTCCGTTGAAATGCCTGTGGTCATGATTCGCGAGCTTACGGTTAGTGACCTGGGCTCAGGAACAAGGTACACTGACTAAATACCCCAGCCCTACGTGTGCACTCAGAGTGCACCCTCGTCAACATCACATGCATGGGCTTTCAGGATAGCTCCTTGTTTAGTCAAAAACGTCAAATGTGAAATGTGACAATATCAAGGACTTCTTGTATTTGCATTTTTAAAAAGTTTTTGATAAACCAATGAGAGGCGATTAGTTTAGTGAATTTTTTCTTTAACTTTTAAAGCATTGTAGTTCCTCCATTTTGAAAGACCAATAAAGTTTCCTGTTAGATTTTTTAAAAATCCAATCTGTATCTCTCCATACCTTCTTACTCAGACCCATTGTTTGGGACGTGTAAAAAGGGTGTGGCTAGAGAACCGCACTAAATAACCATTGTCGTGCCTGAGTGCACTAAACACCCATACATTACTTTTTCTTAGGATCCACATACTTAAAAATATTTTGAAATGGCAAGTTTTATGTTACAAGTGCAAAAATTAAATTAAAAAGAGAGGCATGTAAAAAAATCTGCTTAGAGGAAGAGTGGCACACGTAGAGCATGAGGCAGGTAGCCGTGCTTTGGTGGACTTTGGGTCACTGCACTGGGTCGCTGTGCTTCTCCAAGTCCCAAGCTGGCCTTTCTCTTCTGCATCGGCTGCTTGAAAACTGCTCTTCACGCGCAGCTGGAGAGGCAGTGCTCAGGGTCCTCCTACAGCCTCCGCCAAGTCTGTGCTGAACCCTGTGCTCTCTCCTCCCCTGGCTTCCTGACCACCACATCTCCTGCTGGGTCACTTGGCCTCTGCCCTGAAAAATGTTCCATCCCTAGGTGCACAGGTATTGCTGGAGTAGGTATAGTATGTGCTTTGGGCATCAACATCACAGTTCCCACCAACTATGAGAGGTCATTTAGCAAGTTAAAACTAAGACTTGGGTATGTATCAGCCTCCGTGGGTCAAGGCAGGGAATGTGTGCTTGTTGTGCTGAGGGCAGAATGAGGAAGAAACTGAACACAAAGTAAATAGACCTTGAGCACATCCTGGATCAGTTGTCATCACTGAGAGTAAGGCAGGTGCAGCTGGAATTTTCATGTAGTTTCAAAATCCCTTAAGTAAAATATTAGCAAGTCATGCTTGTATTTTGAAGCTGCTATTATGGTAAATTGATCTAAAAGATGAGGGTCAAGTGTTGGGCAGACGACATTCAAGGCTTGTCATAGATGCTCTCGTCCACAGATAGACCTCTGCCTGGACGTTCAGGGAAGGCATCAGGCTCATTTCTGCCCAGGACTCTCCTGCCCCAGCATGCTGCAGGCTCCTTCCCTCACCTCTCTGGGTCTCTTTCTGTGTTAGTCTGGGTGAACTAGAAAAACAAATACATAGACCCGCTTATGAATATAAGGGAAAGGTTTATATACAAAATGAATGGAACACTGAGAAAGCATCCCAACTCAGTCAAGTTCAAAGTCATAAGTCTGATATTAGCCCATATGCCCGATACCAGTCTATAAAGTCTCCTTCCAACTCACCAAGTCACAGGTCAGTGGGTGCAGAGTCCCAGCACTGGCAGGTGTCCCCTCATGGCTCCTCATTTCAAGGGCTCAGGGTCCATCAACAGCATCCAGTGGTGGTAGAAGCAACTCAGGGCTGGCAGGGGTCTCCATGTGGCTTCTCCAGCTTCAGAGGTCTGGTTCCATCGGGGCAAGGCCGTGTGGCTTCTCCTCCGGCTCCTGCAGCTCCTCGGACAGTGCCAACTTGTCTTGTCTGTAATTCATTGTCTCTTAGACTAACTCCCAACAGCTGGAGAGATGGCTTCTCATCTCCACGAGGGAAATATCGTGAGATTTCCCAGAAGTCTCAGGAGAAAGCCTTGCCCACACGGAGGCCTCATTGGCTACTCAGCAGCTATCTCCAGATTAACAGGCTAGACTCCACCCCTACATCTCAATCATGAAATTAACATAAGCACATGATCACCATACTTCCTCAGCGAAACATTTCTCTGAACCCCAGCTTTAATAATGCAGCCTCATCTTAACATCTCTCCCCCCTCTTCCGACAGAGGCCATCAGCACCCTGCCCACTAGGCATCTGTTCCCTGTCAGCCTCCCTCAATGCAATGTCAGCATCCTGAGGGCAGGGCATTTTGTCTGTTAGCCCCCTGCTGCAACGTGAGATTCTAAAATAGTGCCCGCCACAGAGCTCACTGCCATCGAGTCAATGCTGACTTATCATGACCTTATATGGCGTTTCCAAGGCTGTAAATTTTACAGGAACAGATAGCCTCGAGTCCCTCCCACAGAGAGGCCGGTGAGTTTGAACTGCCCACCAGGGCAGTGATTACCTGATAGCACTGGCAGCAGTCCTTGCCTGAGGGATGGACAGCACCCTTGTGCTTGCTCTTCAGCATCACAGTTTCCATCGACAGTTATGAGAGATCGTTGGGCAAGTTAAACTGGATTATGTCCTATTTGAGAGCCTTTGCGGCACAGAACGCACTGGCACGGAGTTCATCCTGACGCCACAGGATGGAGTAGAACTGCCCTTGTGGATTTCCAAGGCCGCCAATCTTTATAGGAGCAGATAGTCTCAATCTCCTCCCTTGAAGCAGCCGATGAATTCGAACTTCCGCCCTCGTGGTAAGCAGCCCTATGCCTGGCACATCGTATGTGTTCAATAACTCCCCTAATTGGTTGGAGATGGTGGGTAGAGTAAGAATAGAAATTCTAGGGTTTAACCTAATTGGATGAAAGAGAGGTCGTGACTTGAACCCTGGACCTCCAGGCACTGGTTGGCTGTCAAGTCTGATTATTTCTATCCTCACCTCCATCTTTCATGTGCTCTCTGCCCACCTTTCTCTCTGGAATCAAGTCTTGCTTTGTCACTTTTCTTGGGATGAAAGAATGGTGGTGGTTGTGGGGCGTTTCTCTCCTATTGAATTCATATATTACAATACTTCTGGCTTTTATTTTTTGATTCCTAAAATACTTCTGAATGATTTTCCACCCTCCATTATAGGTAAGGCTTCAAATACCTTGACCAGGGACTTCTTTTACAATAATTTAGCTGTATCAGTATGCCTTTTTAAAAAAATGAAAGTATGATTCATTGTAACCAGTTAACACAATACAAAAAAAAACAAGGAAGATATTCACCCAGAACTTTAACTCAACTGGTTTTTGTTTGCTTATTTTTCTCAGAGAGACTGCTACTGGGTGTTTCTGCTTCCTGGCAGTTCTGTCTTCAGGGTGAGCTTTGCGAGCGACAGCGCAGCTCAGAACACCCAGAACCCATCCCGGTGACACGTGTGAGGTCTTCCATCCTGGAAACCTCAAAGCAGACCTTGCCCAAAACTCACTGATGGACACAAGAGGCTCGTTGAAAACTTGGAACTCAGAGTCCTGGCAGTGGAAAGGCCCCTTGTCTGAGGACTCGGCGCTCTTTTTTTCTGGCGGAGCCCTTGGCTGGAACACACCCCTCCTCTCCCAAGTGAGAGTCCAAGGTCTGACCAGAGGAAGAAAAGGGACTTTGTTCAGCCCAGCTCGCCCACCTGGTCCTTTCCCATGTAAGCCTGCAGCCGTGTCCGTGAGGAGGAGCAGGAAGCCCTGAGAAGAGTCTGTGTCTGTGGGGACAGGACAAGATGCTGCCAGGAATGTGCTGGAAAGAGTGTCCAGCACCCTGAGGGAGGGGGAAAATGAAGCACACTGAGGCGGTATTGGGACTTCCTATCTGGGCTCCAAAGCTGTCCGTTCTACAGTCCACTGTTCAGTCTGCCTGAACAGACCCGAACCACTGTCTCTACCTCCACCTCCAACCTTCCCAGGACCGGTAGAGCCTGGGGTCATACTTCCCCAGCTCTGCCCAGCTCACCGGGCCACCTGCACAGGCAGCCTCCCTTCTGAGCCCGCTCGAGAATGGGCCAGGAGTATCTCAGATGGTGGTGACAAACCCGAAAGGCATGACTATGAAGGCAAACCCTGCCCCGTGCCTGCGTGTGAGCTCAGCAGGGCAACCACAATGCTCGGATTTCCTGGGTACCAAGAGGTTCCATGTGGCGCTGTTTCTCGTGCAATGAGGCCATCGGAACTGTGCTTCTGGCTCGACGCCCCTTGGGATAGGTCTTAGCATTGCCCCCCTGGGCCTCCCCTCCTGGTCCAATGGACCACTCTCTTCAGCCGGGATTTCCAGACACAGCCCCTATACAAAGCCCCTAGGATTCCCACCTCTGAGTGGGTTGTCCCCCCACCCGCCAACATCTCAGCATGGAGTTCTGGAACAGGTAGTAGGGCCTGCTCCAGGAGGGCTTCCTCAAGGTGGCTCTTGGTTCTCAGAGCCCCCACATTCTCTCTGAGGTGAGGGTGGCCTCCTCGAGCACAGCCAGGCTGCTGTGGTAGGCTGGCATGGGTCTCCTTCAAAAGGGAAGGCATCAGCCCCCAGTCTGTACATCCTCCACGTCCTCGCATGCACACGTTCCACCCCCACCCCTGTCCTCCTCCAGCCTGCTTCCTCCTGGACTGAGACTGAGGCCCTGTCCTGCTCCCCACCCCCTGCTCTGTTTGCTTTCCTGGCCCGGTACAAGGCCACGCTGTCCACTAAAGACTTCCAGACTCCGCCTGGAGCCCAGCTGAGCAGTTGGCCAGGCTAAGCGGAGTGATGAGGCCTGGCAGGAGTGACGGGGCCACTTGGAGGAAGGAGAAGCTGCAGAAAGAGGGTCACATGGTCAGGACATGGCCTCCAAAAAGAAAGATCCAGATGTGTGCGATGAAGCTGCCCTGGCTAGGCCCCTCCCCCACGCACTCAGCCTGTTGTGTCATGTGGTCCTTGGAACCGGGCCTGTGCTGTCCCGCCCAGCAGCTGTCGCTGCTGCTTACCTCTGCACTCCACCTTATGCTGCCTCCCCTGTTACCTTTGCCCGGGCTGAGCCCTCTGTGTGGACCCCTCCCTCCTCCTTGGGTCTCGCTCTGGGGAACCTTAGGAGCCCCCAGGCTTGGTTGCCAATAGCATTTCCATGGTCGAGTGCTGGGTTGTGGGCTCTGGGAACTAGGAAGTGTGACCTCACCTTCCTGGGCCAGTACATCCCCGCTGTACTGTGGGACTCTGTGTCACCAAGGTCCTTCTAGCTCTGCCCCCTCATGCCCCTGCTCCAAGTGAGTGCCCTGGAACCAGAAAGGTGGCAGCCTGGAAGGTTGGTCACCAGGAAGTTGATAATTCCAGAGGTCCCCACAGGCATGCCTGCACAGGTCTCTCAAGCACCATCAGACTCAGTGCCTAGTTCACAGGCTTCTGCAGGCTTCCAGACTCTGGCCAGACCTCAGGTCTAGATTCGAGGGAGCTTTTGTCTTGTGTTAGGCTAACCAGAGAAACAAACCCAGTGACACTCAGATATGTGTGAGAGAGAGCTTTATAGCAAGGAATGGTTCTATGTCAATAAAACACCCCAGCTCAGTCCAGCGGAAGGCCATAAGTCTGAGAGTAGTTCATGAAGTTCATGAAGTCACATGCAACGATGCAAAATGCAGGAAGATCACAGGCCGGTGGCTGCAAAGTCTTGGGGATCCAATGGTGGTGGACTCATCTCTAGCACTCGCGCAGGTCTCAGAGTGGCTCATCAACAGGATAGTGAAGGCAGAGAGGGGGTGGGAGGGGAAGCTCCCAGGACTTTCCATATGAGAAGGCTAAAACCACAAGGAGGTACCATCAGGCTGTGACCTAATTGACAGGCTAGACCCCCAACCTACACTTTATTTTCCAAGTTGACATGAAATTATGTAATTACCAGATTCAGGCATATGGGCAGTGAGGCTTACCTTCTCCTTCAACACATATGGGGATGTGGACTCCTCCTCTGCCCTTCCCTCAGGTAACAAAGTCCTCTCTGAGAATAAGAATACATCATGCTCTTGTCTCATGCAGAGCAATCTAACAGTCCCTGCGTCCATCCCAGAGTACACACACACACACACACACACACACACACTTCAGCTCACCTGTGAGGCTAAATCCCTAAAATTCCCAAGATGCGAAGAATGCTTGTATACCCCTCTTTCTGGAAATAGTTGATGCAGGGGCCCTGGGTGTCCTGCTTATTTAGCCACAGGACAGCTATTTCTTCTCAGAGCAGCCAATGCACAGAGAGGACCATATGGCTTGCCCCACTATGAGACACGACGTCCCTGACTGACCAATAGTACTAGGGATATAGCACTGGAGACACAATGAGAGAATTGTGCCTGATTTGGCCCTATCACACCAAGGCAAAACACTAAGGGCGTGCAACAGAGCAGGAAGAGGAGCAGAGCAATGGAGTCCCCAGGGAATACCAAAAATAGACTTTGGGGCCAGGATGTGGCACCCCATCAAACCCAACCCTAAAACACTCCTAAAGGTCAACAAACAGATCTTGAATTATTTATAGGCATCTCCTTTTTTGTCATTCAGTTTGTTTTGTTTTTCTTTTGTTTTATTTTGCTTCTCTGTTTTGTTCTGTCTTATTTTGTGGTTATTATTGTCTTTGTATGTCTATTTAGATAAATAATCCAGAGGAGAAAACAATGAAATCAGTGGTTCCAGGGGACATGAGGAAGGGGTGTGGGGGGCGGGGAAGGGGAGAGGGAAGAAATGGGTGTTAACAAATCCAGGGAAAAAGGAACAACAAATGAACTAAAATCGATGGGGAAGAGGGTCTAGGACGCCTGGTAGGGCTTGATAAGGGCAATGTAACTGAGAGAAATTACTGAAACCCAAATGAAGTGGGACTGAGCATGATGGTGGGACAACAGGAAAGTAAAACAGAATAGAGGAAAGATATAGGAGACAAAGAGCATTTATAGAGGTCTAAATATAGGCATGTACATATGTAAATATATTTATATATGACAATGGGGAAATAGATCTATCTGCATATATTTATAGGTTTAGTATTAAGGTAGCCGATGGACATTGGACCTCATCTCAAGTACTCCCTCAATGCAAGAACAATTTGTTTTATTAAACTGGAATTCCATGATGCCTACCTTCCTGACACAATCATTGAAAACAAAGCAGGTGCATAAGCAAACATGGTGCAGAAAACTGATGGTGCCTGGATATCAAAAAATTTAACATCTTTGAAGTAAACAAGCAGATATCTAACTGAGGAGCAACAAAGCCCACATGGAAGAAGCACACCAGTCTGTGTGATAGGATCAGGTATCAAAGACCCAGAACAAAAAAATCATATACTTGTGAATGAGAGGGAGTGTAGGGTGGATAGCCAAAGCCCATCTGCAGACAACTGGACATCCCCTTGCAGAAGGATCTTGGGGAGGAGACAAACCAGTGAGGGTACAGTATAAGACCTATGAACATACAATTTTCCTCTAGCTATTTAATGCTTCCCCCTCCCCCCAACTATTATGACCCCAATTCTACCTTACAAATCTGGCTAGATCAGAACATGTACGAGGCTACAGATAAGAAGTGGAAACATCAGGCAATCCAGGACAGATAAACTCCTCAGGCCAATCATGAGTCATGATACCAGGAGGGGAAAAGGAAAGTGGGTGGGGAAAAAGAGGAATTGGCCACAATGATCTACCTATAGCCCCTTTCCAGGGGGATGGACAGCAGAAAAGTGGGTGAAGCAAGATATTGGTCAGTGTAAGACATGAAGAAGTAATAATAATTTATAAATTATGAAGATTTCATGATGGAGGCAAGGGAGGGGAGGGAGGGGGGGAAATGAGAAGCTGGTACCAAGGGCTTGAGTATAAAGAACATGTTTTGAAATTGATGACGACAGCAAATGTACAAATGTGCTTGACACAATGGATATGGATGTATGGATTGTGATAAGAATTATGCAAGCTCCCAATGAAATGACTTTTTTTTTAAAAAAAAGAAGAGCTGTGAAGGTATTAAGAAGCCTCAAGGGTTTCATGAACTCCTGCATAGGTTGGAGAGGGGATGGTTTTAGCAATATCAGCCAACATTCTTTCGTTTGCAAGTGTTCATAATCCCTACTCAATTAAATTGTGACCATTGGAAATCTATGTACTTGTGTTACGAAAAAGTCCAGAAGGAGTTCAGGCAGCGTTGGATCCAGCAGTCATGTTGTAATTGGGATTTCTCTCTCTCTCTCTCTCCTGCTTTGTTTTCTCAAATTAATCTCATGCAAATCTTCCCTCCGCTGTGCCTTCTAGCAGCACTGCTCCCAGTCTAAGACATCAAGCCTGGCAGAACATCCTCTTTTTCACAAGTTCCCAATCAAAGTCTCAGGATTGAGTTTGATTAGCCCAGCCAGGATTATATACCCAACTGTGAACCATCTCATCAGTGGTGAGTTGATTGGCCAAAGTCTGTTCGGTGTAGTTGAAGACTGGGCTAGTCCCCTTTGAATCACACCAGGGAAGACTGTTAGCTGAACAAAAAGCAGAACGATTTTCCCATAGGGAAGTTGCTGCTCCAAGTACTTCTTTGAGTCATAAAGTAAAGTTTTCTGAGATTTCTTGAAGTGCAAACCTTTCTCTCTTTATTGTGTAACCCCCAGAATAGGCATCTGGAGGGAAAGGATATGAATTTCGAACTGTAGCTGCTCTTCTGAACATGAGAGAAGAACCCAGTGATGCAGATGTCTTCACCATGGAAGGAAGAAGGGGGTGAAAAGAGATTTAAAAGAGTTATAGGAACTGTAGGGGCACCCAATAAAACGATTTTTTTAAAAAGAGGTAGGTTTTGGGCAATATTGTCTGAGTAACTGGAATAAGTCTCCCCTGAAGTCCGATTTAATATCTTCCCTTTGCTGTTGAAGTCAGCATGATCTGATTTGTTATCACTTGCATTATGTAAGAGCCTAGCAGATAGCTTCACCCGCCCAAACTAAGCAATGGGGACCTGGTAGCCTAGTGGTTGAACGCTGGGTGGCTAACTGCAAACTCTACAGTTTGAAAACTCTCTCTCTCTCCCCCCCCCCCGCCCTTCTCTCTCTCTCTCTCTCTCTCTCTCTCTCTCTCTCGCTCTCGCTCTCGCTCTCGCTCTCGCTCTCACTCTCTATTTTAAGCCAGGCACCAAAGTCCGGGTGTGGTATAGAGATTAGCATTGGGCTGCTGTCTGCCAAGTTAGCAAATTGAAACCACTATTCTTTCTGTGGAAGAAAAGAGAGGCTCTGGGGACAGAGTGGTTACCCCTTGGGCTGATAATGGCAAGATCTGCAGGTTGAAATCACCAGCTGCTCCCTGAGAGAAAAATGAGTCTTTCTACCTCTGTAAAGAGTTACCGTCTCAGAACCTTACAGGAGCAGTTCCACTTTCTCCTACATCCAGGAAACCATCTTGAGCCATGGGGAGAAATAGGGAGTGCTTGAAGCTGCAACAGGGACTGTTGCTGGAAAACACAGATGACACCTCCCTGGGGAAAATCAACTCCACTAGAAGAGGTGCAAGACTGGAAGAAGCTGACAGCTTCTGGCAATGAAGATGCTTCCAGGGGAAAAGCTGCCATAAGAGATAGAAAACTTGAAGAGTTCACAGCAGGGAGCCCTGCCCTGTTCTGACAGCAGCTCTGGGGCAGATGTCCAAGTACGCTGCTGGGGACCCCTAGTGAAGGCCTTCTGACCAGGAGCATCTTGTACGTCCTGTGGAGATGCCAGCCTCCAGGGGAGAGTGTGGTTACTGGAGCGTCAGAGGCATAGTCTTGATTAGAAAACTGGCCAATGGGATCTGAATATGGCAGAGGTAGGTCTTGATGAATATTAGGCCCCAAGAAGTTGGGTGTTAAGTGTCAGGCCCAACCTTCTAAAGATGACCAGGTTTCTTGGTGCAGGACCAGGACAGCCCTGGGCTCCCATGTCAGAACATGCATCCACGTGTGTGCAATGCAAGACTTCCCTGCAGCTCCACTTCCTCATTCCTCATGATTGGCCTACAAGAGGCAGGGGAACTTGGCCTAGTGGTCTGTGATAGATGAAATTCCACTGAGCCATGTAGGGAAGTGAGCCAGCTCCTTGATGCTTCCCTCAGCGGGGAACTAGTCAGAAAGTATAAGGTGACTTAAATGAGACAGAAGTGCACGCACATCCATCTCCCTTAAACGCAGCCTGGGCTTAGGTAGGCCCAGGGCTGGATGGCAGCTGCACGATGTCACCAGGACCCAGGATTCTTCCACCTTCCTGCTCCCTGATTTTCACCATGCGACAAACATCCTCACGGTCATAAGATGGCTGTTGGGGCTCAAGCCATGATGTCTAATGTCAAGACAGAAAGAAGAGTCAGGAACAAAACCACCAAAGAACTCTTATCAAAAGATTCACAAGGGAGGCAGGGCATGATGACTGTTCAGGTGGACACGTTAGGTGGTAGAACTGGGCTTTTATTCCATTCTGAGCTCACATCGCTGCACCATCCTGTCTTCCAAAAGGACTGGTATGTAATACATGATTCATACTTTTGTTCTTATTTTCTTTTATGGTTGCATTTAGTTGAAAGCAAGTTATTGGAAAATGGAAGCCAACAGTATGCCCCCAAAGATAGATCAGACCCAATACTTAAAGAATGAAAAAAAAAAACCTTGACGATCAGAGACTGTTTAAGCAAAGGGGGAAAATAGGATCATTTTATATCAAAACACACACCAAAGTACTCAATACTATTAGCGGTCCTTCCTAACAAAAGACCCCCAGTGAAGTAACAGGAGAAAACAGTGGAACTATGGTAAACATATAAAGTTTAACTGCTAATATCATATTCATTCTCTATATACTTATATGATTTTCATTAAAGTTGGAAGATGTGCGTGTCTGCTGTCATCATTAAATTCAAGATTATTTTAGAGGTGCTATCTATTCCTTTCGAAATAATTGGCAATTTGGATAAAATTGGAAAAAAGAACAGACAGATTCTATTTGTTTGTAAAATAAGTGATTGTATACCCAGCAAAAATAGAATTTCGTAAACTAATAGAGAATGCAAAGAGGTTAAGGATACACACACACACACACACACACACACACACACAAAGAAGGCCATTGAGTTGATTCCAAACTCATAATAACCCTCCTTTTCTGTTTCTTACAAAGACACTGGATTTAGAGTCCACTTGAACCCAGGATGATCCCATACTGAGATATCATATCCCTCAATGCATTTAAGAAGAATATCCAAGATTGCTTTCACGAGGGAGAGTGCTCCTGGGGTAAAGCCTGCCATTTTCTTTTCAAATGAGGACATCCAAGCTTGGTCATGAAACATATAGTTTTCAAACACTAAGTCTGCGCTCTGTTCTATGACTTCCAGATCTGTCTCACTCCTAATTGGGGCTCCAGCAGGTCCTCTTTACTGACTAGCTACTTCCTGTCTTCCGTTTCTACCCCAATCACCCTGACTGCAAGCCCTCTCACTTCTCCCCTCATTCATCTTAAGGGCACCCTCTGGCCCAAATCCCAAACCTGGATCCATTTCAAGATATTTTTCTTCACATCAGTAGAGAGCTCAGTGCAAATAAGGTCCTATTCTGGAGTTCTAGGTGGACATACTTTTGGGGGGACCACTTGATGGATGTGAGGACAGACCTACAGATCAATGAAAATAGCAAAGAATCTAGAAACAGAGACACAGACAACCGGTCCTTTGATTCAGGCCAGGGTCACTCTGGAGGCACAGCGGATCTATGGTGGGGTGCCCACAGCAGGGTTCCCTAGTTTGAAACCATCAACTGCCCAACAGGAGAAAGATTGGGCTCTCTACTTGTGGCAGTCATGTGCCTATGTTAATTTTATGATTGAGATGTAGGGGTAGAGTCTAGCCTGTTAATCTGGAGATAGCCATTGAGCAGCCAATGAGGCCTCTATGTGGGCATGGCTTTCTCCTGAGACTTCTGGGAAATCTCGCAATATTTCCCTCATGAAGATGAGAAGCTATCTTCCCCAGTTGTTGGGAGTTAGTTTCAGAGACAATGAATCATGGACAAGACAAGCTAGCAGCGTCCAAGAAGCTGGAGGAGCCGGTGGAGAGACCACACAGCTTTGCCCTGATGGAGCCAGACCTCTGAAGCTGAGGTGGCCAGATGGAAACCTCTGCCAGCGATGAGTTTCTTCAGCTCTTGATGGACTCTGACCCCTGGAGGCGAGGAGCCATTGGGAGACCCCTGCCAGCGCTGGGATTCTGCACCCACTGACCTGTGACTTCGTGAGTCGGAAGACTTTATAGACTGATTTCATGCATATGGGTTAATATTGGACTTATGACTTTGGACTGGACTGGGCTGGAATGCTTTCTCCATGTCCCATTCCTTTTGTATGTAAACCCCTTCCTTATATCGATATGCGTGTCTATGAAATTTGTTCCTCTAGTCTACCCGGACTGACACACTACTCTTGTATAGAGTTCCTGTCTCTGAAACTCACACAGGCAGTTCTCCCCTGCCCTACAGTGGTTGTGAGTCTGCACTGACTTGATGACAATGCATCTGTCTTGTTTTCTTAGTGTTCCCCAAAGTGAGCGATCCTGCCTTCTGGGGAACACTGACACAATCCAAAAACTCAAGCGCAAACTCACTGTCATGTGGTCGAGTCAGACGCTATAGGGACCCTCTAGGACAGGGGAAAGCTTCTCGGTGGGTTTTCAAGATTGTAACTCCTGAAGGGGGTGGGGTGGAGAGTCTCGTCTTTCTCTCAGAGTAATGGGTGGTTCAGCCTGCTGACCTCGTGAGCAGCCCGAGAGTCAGATACTTAGACTGCCTCCTGGATTACTGCGATCATGCAAAAGTTTTTAATTGCCAGGGAGGGGACGAGTCATTTTTAACTTTTTTTCCCGTAAAAGGGGGTGGTAGGCCAAATATGTTGGGAATATGTGACTTAAATAAAGGTCCAGTACAATTTAACAGAGAAAGGAAGGAAGTTTCAATAAATGAAAATTTATCAATGTAATATAGCAACATGACCCATTACCTAACATCATACAGAAAATTTATTTTGAAATGGATCACAGACTTATATGTGGAAGACAAAACAAAACAAAAAAGCTTCTAGAAGAAAACAGAGGAAAATATCTTCATGATCCCAGGGTAGACAAAGATTTTAAAAATAGCATACTTTTGTATCCCACACTAACTATAAGGGGAAAAAAATAACGCATTTGCCTTCAGTGCCGCTGGCAATTTTTGTTCCTCAAAAAACACTATTAAGAAAGGATTAAATGATGAAACAGACAACCTTCCTCTACTCCTTTAATGCTTCCTTCCCCACCTCCCGCCCCACTTGCACATTATCATGATCCCAATTCTATCTTACAAATCCGGCTAGACCAAACCATGTACACTGGTACAGATAAGAACTGAAAACACAGGGAATTCAGGATAGATAAACCCCTCAGGACAAATAATGAGAGTATCAATACCAGGAGGGGAAGGGGAAGGTGGGGGGGGGGGAAAGGGGGACCAATCACAAGAATCTACATATAACCCCCTCCTTGGGGGATGGACAACAGAAAAGCGGGTGAAGGAGATGTTGAACAATGTAAGACATGACAAAGCAATAATAATTTATAAATTATCAAGAGTTCGTGAGGGAGGGGAGGGGTCGGGGTGGAAAAATGAGGAGTTGATACCATGGTCCCAAGAAGAAAACAAATGTTTTGAGAATAATGATGGCAACAGATGTACAAATGTTCTTGACACTATGGGTATATCTACGAATTCTGATAAGAGCTGTATGAGCACCCAATAAAATTATTTTTAAAAGAAAAAAAGAAGAAAGGATTAAAGTCAGGCAAAGACTGAGAAAAAACACAGAGCATATATCTGACAAGGGACTATTATCTAGAATTTATAAAGAATTCCTACACAGCAAAAGGAAAATTACATAACCCAATACAAATGAAACAAAGATTAGAATAAGTATTTCACAAAAGAGGCTAACCAAATGACTAATAGGCATATAAAAAAAAGGATCAGATTTATTAGTCTTTAAGAAAATTAATCCCTAAGGGGGATAAACAACAGAAACATGAAGGGTGAAAGGAGACAGCAGTTAGTGTAAGATATGAAAATAATAGTAATTTATAATTTATCAAAGGGTCACAAGGGTGGGAATAGGGGCAGGAAAAAAAGAGAAGCTGACACAAGGGCTCAAATAGAAAGTAAATGTTTAGAAAATGGTGATGGCAGACATGAATTTTTTTTATAAGGATTCATGAGGGAGGGGGAAATGAGGAGCTGATATCAAGAGCTCAAGTTGGAAGAAAAATGTTTTGAAAATGATGTATTATTTGTATAAATATACAAATGCATCATATGTATAAATATACTTGATGCAATTGACATATGGGTGTTATAAGAGCTGTAAGAGCCCCCAATAAAATGATCTTAAAAATAAAAAAGAAAGAAGAGGAATAGTGGTGTCAAGATGGCATCCAGGTAAAATCATCTGCCTGGTGCTCCTGCTGTTAGATCAGATAATTAAGAGTTAGGCATGGGAAGCAAGGCCGAGGAAAAAGCAACGTGACAGTTCTGGAGGGATACGGTGGGGAGGAGAAGGTGGGAATAGGAGTGATGAGCGAACAATGCCATAGGCAGGGGAACAACTAGAGAATTAAAAGCAACAAGGAGAAGGACATAGAGATCCTGGGGGGAAGTGGGAAGTACGGGGGAGTACGGCAGCGGGGCGGAGAGTGAGGAGGGGTGGGAAAAGGAGGAGCCAATACCAGAGGCTTTAGTGGAGGGTGGATGTTTTGAGAAGGATGATGGCATCAAATGTACAAATGTGCTTTGCAGACAGTGGATGTATGGATGGATTGTGCTGAGAGTTGTGTGAGCCCCCAATAAAATGATTTAAATAAATGAATAAATAAAAACAAAAAGGACAAAAACATCCAAGAAAACCCAAACCCAACAATAACAAAATATAATACAACTAAAAACCTCAATTGACAATAAAGCAGACAATCTCAGAAAATACAATAAATTTAAATGGGTCATAGGGAGATTCAATTCATAGGGTGATAAATTTTAAAATAACTGCATGTTCAACAATCCACTTTCCAATGCATTCTGCATGATAGCAAAGCTATTTTTAGGCTAGACTAGAACATATACATTGGTACAGATAAGAGCTCACAACACAGGGAAACCAGAACAGATAACCCCCCAGGTCCAATAAGGGAAGCAACAACACTGGGAGAGTAAGAGAAGCGGGTGGGGGGGGGGAGGATTAGGGAGAACCGATCACGATTGATATATGACCCCCATCCCAGGGCAATGGACAAAGAAAAGTGGGTGCAGGAAGACAATGGCCAGTGTAAGACATGAAAAAAAAGAATAATTTATCCATTATTAAGGGGACATGGGGTGGGGAGAGAGGAAAGGGAAAAATGAGAAGCTGATACCAAGGGCTCAAGGAGAAAGAAAATATTTTGAAAAAGATGGTAAAAGCATATGTACAGATGTGTTTGATACAATGGATATGCGTATGGATTGTGATCAGAGTTATAAGAGCCCCCAATAAGATAATTATTTTTTAAAAGCTATTTACAGGACCGAGCCCCGGTGGCGTAGTGATTGTGCGCGGGACTACGGCCCCACGGAGCAAAGGCTGGGCCTCCTACTCCCATCACCTGAGGGCAGTGATCCCCCCCCCCCCCCGGCAAAAAAAAAGCTATTTACAAACCTGATCTATGATCAGAGGGGATTCTCCAGGGGATTAATCCAAGTGTGTCTATCCTTCCCTTCTATTTACAAACCTTTTTCAATTGAACACTTTTTACATGCATAATTCAGTGACATGCATTGCATTTATCATGGTCTACCAATATTACCACTGTTTCGAGTTGTTCCATGGCCATTAAGGGCTCAGAGGCCCCTAGAGAATGACCCCCATGTCCTCTTCTTCCTATCCCTGTTGTTATTAGGCACCATCCAGTTGGCTTTGACCCTTGTGGAACAAACCACTATCCTCTCCGGCCTCATCTTTACAAACTGGGCTATATTCGAACTACTCACTCCAACTCCCTGACATTGAACTGATTCCGATTTATAGCGACCATCTAAGACAGAGAAGAACTGTCCGTACACATTTCAGAGGCTGTCAATCCTTACCGCAACATAAAGCCTCATCGTTCTCTCTGGGAGCAACGAGTGGGTTCGAATTGCTGATCTTGTGGTTAGGAGTCGGCCCAGAACCCAGCACTCCACCAGGACCCCTTCTACATGTCAGAGTCTGAACATGTGTGCCTGGCCACTTCCTATAAAATTAAACCTGGGACCTAGTTCATCCATGCGAAGCCGTTACCTAAGAGAATCTAAATCATAAATACACACGGACTTTAAGAATGCTCATGCACTATTATTCAGCGTGCATGAAGTTCAGGAACAGTCCAAACTCATGAGCAAGGCTAGCGATGAAATAGTGGCAAGTTCCCTCCTGGGTTTGCATAGACTGGAATAGGGCAAGAGAAAACTTTCTGGGGTGATGGAAATGTTCTTTTCGTTAATCTGGGTGGGGGTTAGAAGGGTGGAGGCATAGATAACGACCCGTGGGTTGTGCACTTAAAACTTTTGTGTGCATTTTACTGTCTACAAACTATAACTCAATTACCCCTCACCCACCCCCCAAAAATGCATGAAATCAAGTGCCTACAGAATACTTGGGCCCCTTTGGCTATCGATACCATAAATCCCTTATTTTTTTTAGTCTCTGCTCCTGGCAGACAAAAAAACTCACTCCAGAGATGTGAGAGCCTCATGGCTTCTTTTTAGGAACCATGAAGTATTTGGGCCAAATGGAGCAGTGTGCGCATATGCTAGAGAAGGTGTGTGACTACAGGAGTGAGCATGTGTGTACATCTGTGAGTGTGTGTGTGTGTGTGTGTGTGTGTGCATAGATGTGTGTGTGTGAAGGTGTCAGGGGTTGCACACACACATACTCCTTATTGACCAGTACGTGTTTTAACCTTTTTGAATGTGAACCCCTGTAATGCCTTACAATAGGGGAGGTCCTGTTTAGGCGGTGAAGTCTATCTTTCTGGACCATCTAGCATCTGAGGGCATTTGACCCCAGGAGGTCAGTGCTTAAAGAAGAAAGGGCAATTGAGGCTTCTTCTCCTAGTCTCAATAGAGAAACTTCAGGTGCTTCTTGCTGCTCCTGACCCCTGCCAACGAACCCCCACCCAAACTGAGCCACGGAGCTGTCTGGCTGGCAGCCCTCCCATCCCGCAGCCCTGCATGTGGTCTCTCCTCCCTCTGTCTCTGCAGGTCGGTCTCTGGAAGGCCATGAGCAGTGGGGGCAGGAGAAAGGTACCAGGCTAGCCCAGCTTCCGCTGGGGGCCCCTGCCCAGCCTGCCCACCCCCCTCAGACTCTGTGCAACCCGCGGAGAAGGCTGAGCTGCCACGGGGCTGCTCCGGGGCGATGTTTCAGGCCCAAGCCAGCTCGCGGCGGGGAGTGTCTCATATCCAGAGGCCAAAGTGCTTCCCTGCCGCTCATTATCCCAAATTGCAGACAAACAGCTCTGACCCCGCCGTGCCGTGCCTGCTGACACAGGCGGTGAGAGTGACAAAGTGTGATGCCAGACACTAAGTCAGAGCAGGGAGAGCCGGGCGGCCCAGCAGGGTGGAAATGACCAGCACAGTGTCAGAGTCTCGTAAACAAGCATGACTTTGCTCTGAGGTCATGCAGACCCCTCCCGTCCCCTGGGCCTGCTGCACACAGACTCTGACGCCACGGCCTGCACACTCCTGGGCAGCCGAGGCTCCTTGCGTAAGGACCGCGAGCATGTATGTGGCCACTCCAAGAACGCACGCAGTCCCTGTCCTACCAACCCCAACCCCGGCGGTGAGAATACCCAGAAGCTCTCTGTGCAGGAGAGGCTTGTCCTGAAAGTCTCCGTGGGAAATCTGGTTTTGTGAAACTTCCATCCTGCTACAGAAAGGCTGGCAGATTTAGGGGAATGGGAATATTGGAAGCACGGTGGAACCCAGCAGAAAAGGATGTCTTTTGACCTCAGTCTGAGAAAGCTGGTATTACTAAACTTGTCAGCGGCTTCTTAAAGGAACTTGCTGAAGGGAGATAAGGACCAGAACTCAGGAGTAGGGGTGAGGTGAGGGATAGGAAGGGCTGCAGCCAGGAAGGTCACGTGTAGGGCCCAGAGGCCTGGAGTCCAGATCCTGCCATCCCATCTGCCTCTGGTTTCTTCATTCGCCTCCTAGAGGTTGGGGTGTTCACAGTTTCCAGGGACTGGGTTACTGGCTGTCATGTCCCTGTGCAACAAGGAGAACACTGGACATCTGACAGGTGCTCCCCCACTCCCCAATTCCAGTGCTTCCTGTCTCCTGGGCTTCCCATTCATGGGAGCTCTGTTCCTACATACAACCACCTAGACTCCCAGGCCTGCAAGCTCTCCCAGCGCCATCCTCCCTGGCCTTGGCTACTTCTCCCTGTCCAGACAGCAGGCCGCCACCATTCTTCGGGTTGCCTGGACCAACTCTGAAGGCGGATGTCAGTGTGTCTGCCTGGGCAGGAAGGAGAAGGGAGAGGATCGAGGTCTGTGGCACTCACTTTGAGCTAGTTTGCAAAGGTCCAGACAAGGTGAATGGGTCACCTGTGGGATACAGGGAGTTACGTCCCTTGATGCCCACACCAGGATGCTCTTTGTTCATGGCTGAAGCTAGGACATGGTAGAGGTGTGAGCGGGTCTGCCTGGAATCACAGCATGCAGCACTATAGCACTGACCTCTGCCAGGAAGTGGGCAGGGTCCAGATAACAACAGTCTCTTGAGGAGCAAGTACCTGGGTAGGGCAGAAAAGGTGGCTGCTGTCCAGCAGTGCCCGCTCTGGATCATAACAACCCTGTAGGACAGGTGGTACTGACCCTGTGAGTTTGTGAGATGGAAGCTCTTTCGGGGACTAGAAAATCTTCTCTTTCTTCCTCTCACTGGTGGTTTCAAACTGCTAACCTTCAGTTAGCAAAACCCATCGCATTACCACCAGGGCCCAGCTACAGACACGTATAACTTTGTGGGACTGCATGTCCTATGTGGCCGGATGACAAGCCCCCTACTATCCTTAGCAGGAAGCTGGGGATTCAGATTAGATACACTTTTCGAATGTTAAAATGCTGGCACCCTAATCAAAACCTTCAAATGCTCTGTGAGGACCTTGAAACAAAAATCGGTGGCCTCTGTTGGCCGGTATGTGTCCTCTGAAGTGTGTTAGGGACACACAATTTACAATTGAGGCTGCTGAGGCCCTGAGACCTGCAGCGATGGCCCACATACATGGATAACAATGAGTATAAGGAAGAAGAAAATTTTCTGAAATTGATTATGGTAATTATGGTGCAACTCTTACTGATATGATTGAATTCTGTGACATGGGGATGAAGTGCCAATAAAACTGCTAAAAATAGTAGAATGTGATAATAACTCAAGTTGAAAATGAGTTTAAAGAAAAAACAAATGCTGAGGTGTTCAATTGTATCCCGACTAGAGCTGCAGTAATCCACATCCCGATGCACTCTGTCTGGGGGCAAGAAGAATCATATTCTTGGTCAGTGAATTGAAGGAATGCAGTACAGACTGCTGACTCCCTATCTCGTTCAGAAAACATATTAATC
>PVJH01021072.1:0-39387 GCA_004026705.1 Nesogale talazaci
GATGTCACTCATGGGGAGGAGACCGCCGAGATGATGCAGGTCCTGGGCCCCAAGTTCGCTTCCTCCCCACCAAAGGAGGGCAACCCTGAGGAAGACCTCACAGGCGACCAGACGAATGCACAAGCTGCGGCTCTGTATAAGGTCTCAGATGCCACTGGGCAGATGAACCTGACCAAGCTGGCCGACTCGAGCCCCTTCCCCCAAAAGCTGCTCATCGCTGACGACTGCTTCGTGCTGGACAATGGGCTCTGCGGCAAGAGCTACATCTGCAAGGGTCAGGGACAGAGGGCTAAGGAGAAGGAGCAGCGGGCAGCCCTGAAAGAAGTTCAAGCTACATGGAATGCACTAACTTAAAAACAAGGCTCCAGGAAGAGAGGAAATACCAATCGAAATGTTTCAACAAACCGACGAAACCCTGGAAGCGCTCCCTCTTCTATGTCTGGAAATTTGCAAGACAGCTATTTGGTTAACTGACTGAGATCCATTATCTGTACCCATGCCAAAGAAAGGTGACCCAACAGAATGCTCAGACTACAGAACAGTATCATTGATATCACATGCAAATGAAATTTTGTTGAACATCATCCAATGACGGCTGCAGCAAATGGACAAGAAGCTACCAGAAGTTTAGTCCAGATCAGAAGAGGATGTGGAACAAAGGCTATCATTGCTGATTTTAGGTGAATCTTGTTTCAAAACAGAATACCAGAAAGAAGTTTTCTTGTGTTTTATTGATTATGCTATGAGAAGACTTAAACTAGGTGGGCCAAAATGCACTATGGATAACTTTGAGAAAAATGGGAATTCCAGAACTCTTCTTGGTACTCACTTCTTGGAACTTGTATGTGCATCAAGAGGCAACCATGCTAATAGGACAAGGGAATAATTACTGCATGATTCAAAATCATTTAAAAGTGTGGCAGAGTTGTATCCTCACCATATTTGTATGCTCACGAAATAATCAGAGAAGTTGGATTATATGAAGAAGAATGTGGTATTTGGATTGAGGAATTCTTGGTAACAATCTGTTATATACAGATGATACAACAATAACAACAGCAACAACCTATGGGGCGCTTCACAGAATATTTCACTTCGCTAGAACATATCATAGACCATAGAGCATTTATGGTCTAACCTGGCATACCCAAGTTGACATAAAATCTATCACAAATGTATACTGATATTGTTGTTAAGTGTTGTCAGGTGTTTTAGTATGGAATCATTAGCTCCATAACTAGCGACTCTGGCAAAAATACCTACTAATTGTCATAATTAATAATTGTTTACTGGATCACTAAAATTTTCCCAGTGGGTCACTAGGTGACCTGCGGCTCATAGGTTGCCGACGACTGGTCTACAAGATGTTACTTGAATGGGATAAGATTTTTTGGATAATGTGATAGAGTGAATGGTTTATACAAAACTATGTATTACAAACCTAAACCCATCTTATGGACGTAATATTATTTGGAATAAGTTTTTGTTATGTTAACGAAGTCATACAGATGTAGAATATGTTTCAAGCAAATCATGTTTTAGGCATGTAAGAAGTGGTGTGGGCAAGGGAGCACAATTAGGGAAAGAGACATCCTCCAGGTTCACATGTCTACACGCAAGGGGACACAAACAGTAGCTGAAAAGTGAAAGACTCAGCCAGAACCAGCAGAAAGGCAAGCTTTGAACAAAAGCTGCTGACCTTAATTCTGATTTCTAGCCTCCTGAACTGTGAAAAATGGATTTGTGTGTAGGAAAGTGCTCCACTTGTGGTTTTCTGATAAAGCAGCACTAAGGAATTAAAGCCACAACTGTGCAGCAAATAAACTAATAGACTCTCATGGGAAGTAATTATTTAAATCATTGGCTTAAAATATTCTCTACACATATATGGCCTAATTAATACAGCAAAGAAAATATTATTCCAAATGCGTTTGCCTTTACAAAGCGTGGTAAAGTTTACAACAAGCATTTTTGTACAGATTTACTAATTCTTGAGTTTCAGAATTGAAAGATTCTGGTGGCAAAATACTGAATGATGCAGGGAGCATCAAAAGAAGATGGAAAAAATGGAGTCATCTTTTTTAAAAAAAAAGGTCAACATTTCATTTTTCAGAAGGTAGCATTAAGAACCAATGGTACTGAAGAAATAAACCCAATCTGGGCTGAAAGCATTAGTCAAAAACAAGGCTCCAGAAATTGATGAAAGACCCATCTTTCAATACACTGATGAAGTACTGGAACCACACATTCATTTATTCCAGGAATTTGGGCAGGCAACCACATGGTCAATTAACTGAAAAAGAGCCATAGTTTCACCCCTTCCAAAGAAAGGGGACCCACCCAACAGAATGCTCAAATGATAAAACAATGTCATGAAGATCACATGCAGATAACAGTAGCAACCATCCATTGACAGGGAACTGCCAGACTGGATTCAGAAGAGGTCATGGAAGGAGGGGAGTCATTGTTGATGCCAGTGGGATCTTGGTTAAAAGCGGAGATAAGAGGAACGAGGTTACTTGTGTTCTGTTGATCATGCTATGTAAAAGCATTCAACTGTGTGGACCAACATGCACTAAGGATAATCTTGAGAAGAAGGAGAGTTCCAAAATGTTTCATTGTGCATGTGGGGAGCATGGAACATGAGCAGTCATGTGAACAGGACAAGGAATCCTGCATGGTTAAAATCAGAAAAGCCATGTCAGAATTGTATCCTCTCACTGTATTTATTCAATCGGTATGCTGAGCAAATAAACAGAGAAGCTGGATTACATGGAGAATAATGTGAAATCAGGATTGTAAGAAAGCTTATTAAAAACTCAAGATATGCAGATGACAAACATTTGTCTGCCTAACATGACAAAGATCTGAAACACTGAGGAAAATCAAGGATTACAGCCTTCAGGGCAAATTACAACTTAATGAAAAGAACACCAAAATTCTTACAACTGAACATATAGGTAACTTTATAATCAAGAAGGGGTTGAAGTTGTTGAAGATTTTCTCTTGCTTGGATCCACAATCAAGGTTCACGAAAGTTACAGTCCAAAGATCAATGACATGCTGCATTAAGTAAATCTGCTGCATAAGAACTCTTCCATTTGTTGAAAGGCCATGTTCTTACTTTGAGGACTAAGGTGTGTCTGACTCAAGCCATGCTATTTTCAATTGCCTCCTTTGCATGTGAAAATCGAACATTGAATAAGAATTGATGAATTTGTATTATGGAACTGATGAAGAACACCCAGGGTGTATTCTTGATGAAACAATGTAGCAATGATGAAAGGTACCACTTTCCCCTAGTTCTTAAAAGCTTGCCCCCCCCCCACACTATCATTATTCCAATTTTACCTTACAAATCTGGCTAGACCAGAGAATGGACACTGGTACAGATAAGAACTGGAAACACACACAGGGAATTCAGGACAGATGAGCCCCTCAGGACCAGTGGTGAGAGTGGCGATATCAGGAAGTTGGAGAGAAAGCAGGTAAGGAAGGGGAACCAATTACAAGGACCTATATATAATCCCTTCTCTGGGAGATGGACAACAGAAAAGTGGGTAAACGGAGATGTCAGACAGTGGAATACATGGAAGATTATAATAATTGATAAATTATCAATAGTTCATGAGGGATTGGAGGTGGGGTTGGGGATGAGCTGATACCAAGGGCTCAAGTAGAAAGAAATGGTTTGAGAATGATGATGGCAATAAATGTACTTGTGCTTGACACACTGGCAGTATGTATGCATCGTGATAAGAGTTTTATGAGCCCCCAATAAAATAATTTTAAAAAGAGAAGAAGAAGAATACTGAAAATATCACAGACTGCCAATAGAACCAGATCTCAACCTGCTTCACCAAGCCTTGAGGACAACAAACCAGCATAAAGCAGTGAATTAAGAGAGAAGCCTGCAGGATTAGGCTCGCTCATAGCTACATTGACTTCCCTCTCCAGAAAATACACTGCAGAGAACAGCACTGAAGCTAGAGTCTGGGCAGCGTGGCAAGTCTGTGCAGACTGTACTGGAGCAGAGAATGAGGGGAAGAGAGAGAGAGAGAGAGAGAGAGAGAGAGGACAGCAACCTGGCTCATCAAGCGTAGAGGACAACATTCCCCCTCAGAGCAGCCAATGCACAGAGAGGACCTTGGGGTCAGCCTCCCCGTGAGACAGGACATCTCTTACTAACCCAAAGTGCGACAGGGGGCATCACCAGAGACAGTGCAGGAATTGTGGCTGGTCTGACAACTCCACCCTATGGCATAACAAGAAGGGAGGACAGCAGAGCAGTAAGAGGAGCAAAGCAACAAAGTCCCTGAGGAACTCTGTAAATAGACTTCCAACTTGGGGGCAGGGCTTGGCATTACCCAGACCCAATCAGAAAACATTCAGAAAGGTCAGCAGAAAGACCTGGAACTATTCATAGAATGTTTCTTATCTTGATTTTTTCATGTCTATCTTTATAAAATAGGCAGGATAAATAATCCTAAGGAAAAAACAATGGAACCAATGGTTTAGGGTAACAGGGAAGAGAAGGCAGTGGTAGAAAGGTAAGGGGGTGCCAAAAAATGAGGGACAAGTGAGCAAGAGATCTAAAATCTATGGTGAGAAGGGCATAGAATGCCTGGAAGGATTTGATTAAGTGCAATGTAGCTGAGAAGAAGTACAGAGAACCAAATGAAGTTTGAATATGATAGTGGGACAGGTACATAGTAAAAGGAAATAGAAGAAAGAACTAGGAAGCACAAGATATTTATAGACATATAAACATAGTCAATGTACATATGTAAATATAATAATACATAATGAGAGGGATATAGGTCCATATATATATTTATAGTTATATTAAGTATTAAGATAGCAGGCGGATATTGGGCTTCTACTCATGTCCTCCCTCAATGCAAAAACAATTTCTCCTAATAACATGACATTTTATGATGCTCACCTTCCTCTCACTGAAGACAAAAAGGGTGCATAAGCTAATGTGGTGAAGAAAGCTGATGGTGCACAGCTACCAAAAGATAGCTGCTTCCCAGAAGGGAACAACAAAGTCCACATGGAAGAAGCACACCACCCGACATGATCACAAGTTGTTGATGGCCAAACATTTTGGTGTGAACGAGTAGATTGGAATGGAGCCATAAAGGCCATTTGTAGAAAATTGGATGTCCCCTCATAGAAGGGTCACAAAGAGGGGATGGGATAGCATTGATGAAACACACAACATTCCTCTAGTTCTTTATTGCCCCCCCCCCACTATCATGACCACAGATCTATCTTATAAATCTGGCTTGCCAGAGCATGTACACTGGTCCAGATAAGCATTGTTGACACACAGAATCCAGGATATATGAACCCCTCAGTACCAATAATGAGAGTAGGGGGAAGGTGTAGGGAAGGAGAAAGGAAAAGGGGGAGAAAGGAGGAACTGATCACGGTGATCTACTTACAACCCCCACCACCCCCACCAGAAGGACAAACAAGTGTAACATGGGTGAAGGGAGACAGCAAATAGTGCAAAACATGAAAGTAAAATAATGCATAACTTATCAAGGGTTCAAGAGAATAGGGGCTGGAGTGGGCGAGGAATGGGAAAAATGAGGAGCTGATACCAAGGCTTCAATTAGAAGGAAAATGTTTTGGAAATGATTATGGCAAGATATTCACAAATATGCTTGATACAATTGGCATATGGATTGTTATAAGAGTTGTAAGAATGATCAATACAATGGTTTGTTAAAAAAAGAAAGAGAGAGAACAAATAGGTCTTTCTTGGGAGAAATAAATCCAGAATGTATTTTAGAGACAAAGATAGTGACATTTCATTTCACATATTTTGGACATGTTGTCATGAAAGATCAGCCCCTAGACAAAGACAATTTTCTTGATAAAGGACCATAAAAAAAGGAGAAAGTTTCCTGACAAAATGAATTGGCACAATGGCTGACATAATTAATGTGCTCGAACACAGGGATAGATGTGAAGGTGGTTCGGGACCTGACGATGTTTTGCTCCATTATACATAGGATTACTATAATTTGGCACTTAGCAACACCAGCATCACAAACAGCAATACTACTTGTTTACCTTTATTATTTCTTAGACTGAGTTCTCTAGAGAAACAAAGCAGTTATATGTATATATATGTGTGTGTATATGTGTATGCATGTGTATATATAGTCTGTGTGTATACATACAGTGAGAGATAGAGAGAGTATTTTTCAGACCATAATTTTCTGGACATCTCTTTCTGTGGTAGATCAATGTCTGCTGCTTCTTCTATGCAGCTTGTTAAGTGTAGGTAATCATCAGCATTTCCTTTTGCTTCTCCGGTTTTTTCATTGAGGTCGTTGGGGCTGATTTCTGTCTGTGCTCCTTTGTTTTAGAGGAGCCAGGTGCAATCTTTGAGAAATTTGAAGAGCACTGGACTCTTTTTGGAGGCTCATCGAAATCCTTCTTTGACGTGCCTGCAACAATGTGCGCTATGGAATTGGACTACCCCTTTATCCTCTTGTGGCTTCACTCTTTCCCTAGTCAACAACTATTCTCTTACTTGGAGGGCAAGTTGGATGTTCCTGTCAGGGGACACTGGGTGGATGGCGGTGGACCCACGAGGATGGTGTTGCACTGGGTGACCTCATAATGATGTGACCCTTGGCTGCTTGGGGAGCCACAGAGGGCATGCAGGGATGCTTGTTGCAACAGGAGTGCCACTGAAGGCAGAAAGGAGAACCCCAGCCACATGTTAAGTGCTACAGAGGGTGGACTGGTGGAATTTCCTCGGGAGAAAGGTGGGCAAGATTTTCTCTATTAGAACATGGACGGGATTGCCCTGGAGGAAGGTTGAAGGGCTTTCCCCAGCTTCAGAATATGCTACAGAGACTGGCACTCTCCCAACTCTCCCAACTGGGTGGAAGGCAGGTGTAAATGCCCGAGGATAAGGGGAGTGACTGAGGTCAGCAGTTGTGTGTGAGATAAAAAGGATGAGAAAAAGGGGATAAAAAGTCCACTGAAACTGTGTGTGTGTGTGGGGGGGGGGGTGAAGAATAGAGGGAAATAAAAGGAACAGTATAGCTGAGTCCCGATCCCAGACCATGAGGCTGGAGGGGGTTAGACCCTGTCCTGATGCAGTGGCAAGCTGTGGCTGTGTTGAGACAAAGCACCTGGACTGGCTCTAAATTATCCCAGCTCTAGCAGAGACAGTGGTGGATAACTTTAGACCCTAACCAGCCTCCACTGTGGTAAGCCAAAAGCCGCCAGCTCCTCAAAATCCATTGGATCTGTGCCTGCTTGTCTTTATGATTCTCGTGCTAAGATCCAGCTGTGTGGAATTTCCCTCTTAGTACTCTCTTGCACTGATTTCTGTGGAGTTCCTCTCGTGTATGTTACTCAGTCATCATCTTGCCAGGAGTCCTCATAAATAAGTTTTTTTTTTTTTAATGATTAAAGATTCGCCATAAGAACTGGGAACAGGGCCTGAGCCCCAGTGGCGTAGTGATTGAGTGTGGGACTGCAGATCACAGGCTTGGGGGTTCAAATCCAGCATCAGCTCTCCAGGAGCTAGGCTGGGTAGCTCCCACAACCACCAGAGGTCAGTGATTTCCCTGCTCCCCCCCAAAAAAAATGAATTGGGAACATAAAGAGTTAATAGTTGTCTCTGAAAATTGGGATTAATATATTGGTATTGGCATAGCAAACATTAGCTTTTTGCTTTATAGCCTAATCTGCTGTTTGTGTTTTTACTGTTCATTACACATTTTTAAATAAAAAAATACTTTGAAAAATCATATGTATTTACCCACTTTGTGTTAAAATATTGTAACATAAATAAATCGAAAGTCAAGTACAATTCTTTACCTGTGTTATCCATTACTTTTTTAAGAGCAGTAATTATTTCTGTGAGGCAATCACTCTTCTGGTCAAACTTTGTTGTGTCCTTCCCCCGATATGGTATAGTGCTTTGTAATACATCTGTTTACATAGTTTTGTGTCCTTCCCACACTCAGTCTTCAAATATGTTGCTGTTCAGTCAATTCTCATTTTAAAGGGCAAAGTGGAGTGGCTTATTTTACATCAAACCTCAGTGAAATTCAAGGACTTCTTCGCTCTCTTTGCTTTTGAAACTTAACTTTGTAATTTGTAAAGAATTTATTATCATGAAGCAAGTTGTCTTTGTTGTTACCGATTTCAAAGTAGCCTTTAATGAAATAATTTAAGGGGAATATTCAGTACATTTATAGTAAAATAGTGAAGAGTTAAGGGTTGGTAAGGTTTTTATTCTTTGAGTGTAATTTACTGTAATTTCCCCAGCAGTCAGAATCGAAACAAATGAAGAGCTTGTGATTTTAAGCAAGAGAACAGGAGTGCTTGTTCAAAGGTAACTAGATTGAAATGTGCTCTCTTGAGTTGTCAGGAAAAATCAAGATACATTGTTCCATTGTGCTGCTCCCACTCACAGCACAATGATCACCAACCATCAGAGCAGAACGTAGCATAAGGAAGAGGTTAAAATACTTATTAAATGATACCCCATAAATTAGTTACAAGATTATCAATAACTTAATTGGAAGCTATTATTATTCTTTCCCCAGATCTCTTTCTTATATCAAGCAGCCTCTTTTCTCCTATATATTGCACATTTCACAGGTAAAGCTCTCTTCCTTCTGGAAAGAAAAAAAAACAACCTCTGAATATTTTGCATTGACCTCAGTGGCAGGCAGAGACCCAACTTTCATGGTGATATTGCCCCAAATGTTTTCAGAGCTGTAAATCTTTACAGAAACACAGTGCCAGCTCTTGCCCCCACTGAGTGGGCGAATGCCTGACCATAGGCAAATAGCACTTCTTATAGTAGCCTTATCAAAAATTCGTTGCCAGGGTTTCTGACTCAGAGCTGGTGACACTACAGGATAGGATAGAATTATCTCTTTGGGATTCTGAGACAAACTGATTATAGGAGCAGAAAGCCAAGTCTTTCTCCTACAGTGTGGTTGGTGGTTTAGAACCGTGGACCTTGCAAATATCAGCCTAAAACCTACCAACCACACCACCTCAGCTTCAAGGAATCCCATAGCAAGGCCTATTTCTTCATTGTACTTTTCCCGATATTTAGCAAAATGCAGACAGCTTGAGATGATTCCTCATACTGAGCCTATAGGACAGGGCAGGTCCGCCCCATGAGCTTCCAAAACTGTAACTCTTCACAGGAGTGGAAAGTCACCTCTTTCTGCCACCCAGAAGATGGTGGTTCTAAACTGCTGACCTGGGAGGTAAGCAGGCCAACATCCAACCTCTATGAGTTATGAGCTAGTATCAACTCAATGGCAGTGAATTTGCTTCCTCTTTTTTTTTTTTAAGATGATTAATTTTGGAAAGTTGTGATGTCTTTTTATTCCTTTCAGGAGAGTTTCTGTTCAAATTCTTGTTCACTTCAGGGCTTTGAGCATCTTTTTAGACTTTGTTGTTGATGCTTTTTATGCATCTATGCTTCCGTTAAGGGGTTGTATGGTCCCAATGGTTATTTTTCTCATTTATTCTTCCTGGTGGTATTCTTCATTTGACCAGGTCACTTGCACTTGTTCAAGCTAACTGATGATATGAGACATCTACAAATCCAACAGAAAGAAAGGCAATGATGCATTGTGTACTCTCAGCCCCTTTCTTGGATCATGACTGTTGGATGATTAGCTTTTTTATATGGACTGTGACAAACATGTACAGAGGAAGAGTATAAAAAACTGACATACTCATCAATAAATGGTAAATCTTGTCTCAGCTATAGTCCCATCTATAAATCCTCCAAACTATTTTTAATAAAAATTGACATGTGATATAATTTCATCTATAAATACTTACAATTTAAAAAATTTTTAGTATTCTAAAATACCAAAAGTTCACATTTCCTCTATTGTCTTCTAAATATATGTATGAGTATATATGCAAATACATATGCATATGCTTGTATTAAAAATATGCTCACTTCAATTAAGTTAATTTCAACTCAGAGTGAGCCTATAGGGTCTCCATTTTAAAAACAAAGCAAAACAAAAAATGGAGTATCATTGAGTCAATTCTAACTTTTGGCAACCGAGTGGGACAGGGTAGAACTGCCTCTGCAAGTTTTGGAGACTATAATTCTTTACCAGAGTAGAAATCTGTCTTCTTCTGCTTGAGCAGCTGGTAGTTTGCAACTGCTGACCTTGTGATTAACATTCCAACACATACATAACCACTATTCTACCAGGGCTCCTGTAGTTAACCAATATGACAGAGTTATCTGCCCTTTGGGGTTCTGAAGACTTTAAATGTGTATGGGACTACAAAGTCTCATCTTCTTACCATGGAATTTGAACTATTGATGCTGTGGCTAGGAACTCAATGCACAGTCTGTTTCCACCACACATGGAGACTTGTCAATGTATGTATGTAACTGAAATTTCTTTCAATTTATGTGTTCTCCTGCAATCTCCTTTTTTTCCTCTTGCAATTTTGTTGTTGTCAAAGAAACATATCTTTTCTTGAGTTTTTCATTGCTGGAATTTCTTAATGGCATCTATTTGATTCATTGAAACATATTCCATTGTTCCTTGAATGCTGCCATAGTAGTTTTATCTAGAAGCTTCATTGGATTCAACCCTCCCCTCCCCCCCACACCCCCCCCCCCCCCACACACACACAGCTTTTTGCAAGGTGTAATAGGCTTAGTGTGAAGCTGGCTGGACTAGGAGTCTCAGTAGTTTAGCAGTTGAGGTCTCTCCCATGATGGGATTTAACCATGTGAACAACTTCATAGTGGGATCGGTTGTCAGAGTCAAGTCGTTTTAGGATGCCTAGGTGGAGTATACCCCTTACTCAGGACATAGCCTCAATGATGGTTCTTTGGAGGTCTGGCCTACTTCATCTATTACTTCAGACAGAAGAATAGATGGTCTGAAAACTTCTTTACTTGTGGCTGGTTGGAAACTTACTTCTGGCATAGCAACTCTGGTCCTTGGGACTTGAGTCAATGGCCCCACTACATTGCCTGCTGACTAGGGACCATCAGAGCTTGCCATCTGACCTGCCAACCTTGTATTCATCTGTCTTTGTATCCCCCAGCTTGGCCGCACAGCTTTCTAGTTTGTCGATCTGAGCAGGTTTGCAAGTTCAGCAAAGCCCCCAGATTAATCCTTGACCCGTGGACTTCAACTGGCTGACCTTTCCTGCTTCTAGAGCTGCTCGAGCCATTTCCATGTTGTAATGTGCTTTCTATACACATAGCTACGTCTTGCTGCTCTTGCTTCTCTAATGCACCATGCTAGCTCACAGATAGTGCTCTGTGTTCTCACCAGAAACGTCCTTTTATTTCTCCTCCTTACCCATCTTAGGAAAGAACCAGTCATTAGTGACCATTAATTAGATTTGTTAATTAGTAAAAGTTACAATCTGATGCTAGTCACATTTTAGTATTCCATCTTCATTATCTAGGCTATTTTACGAACCCAAACTTCTTTTTATTTACTCAGGTATCTCTGCTAAAATATTTGAAAGACTATCATAAAAATTAAGTGTTGGTGTATGGCCCTTTCTTTTTACATACCCGTTTCCAAAAGTAATTTGTGTATAGTACTTATTTTTTAATTTTATGTGAATTCCAAAATTATGGATATGTTTCAATGCATCTATGTGGAAATTATCTACCTTTATTCTGTGGTAAACCCCTTCATCTAATATAAGAAGTTCCTGGCTCATCTTTAATCTGTTTTACTTGAAAACTGTCATTTCTCCAAGAAACTTAGAGCAATAAAGAAGGACTCAAATTACATGGACACAGCAGGTTGAGAGTAGGACAGAACTTGGAAAATTGGGATACATAATTGTTTCAGTTGTAGGGTGTTTTATAGATTAGTAGCAGTGTATATAAAAATACTTAGCTCCAGGCAAAGTATGCATTGAATAAACTGTAGTTATTATTATTATCATTGTTATTATTATTAGTGCTTTCTTCCCTTTGTCTTTGTTTCTTCATACTTAGCTTCTGCCATTGGAAATCATTTCATCTAATGACACTAATATCAGGAAGAAAAAGGTATCTCAAGATTAACAAAGACATAAATAAATTCGCGGCAATCGAATTCATTCCCTCTTATTATGACCCTATATTGTCCAGTGCCATCAAATTTTTTCTAACATGTAGTGAACCTATATGTGCACAAAACATTATCCTATTCTATATACCATCCTCACTAGGACTGCTATTCATGAATGCATTGCTATGGCCCCAGGTCGCTCCATTTAATCAAGAAGCTTTCTTTTATGTTGATCCTCTGCCTTACAGAGCATGATGCCTTTTTCCTAATAGCATGTCCAAAATGTGTGAGATGATGTGTTACCCTCCTCGCTTCTAAAGAACATTCTGGCTAGACTTCTTCTAAAAGATTACTTTATTCGAGACTCTTACAGCTCTCTCCACAGAGTTTCAAAGGCTGTGAATCTTTTAGGAAGCAGACCGCCACAGGCCTCTCCTTTGGAGTGGGCTGAGTTTGAACTGGGGTGAATTTAAACTGCCACCCTCCCAGAGAAACAGCTGGACACACAGCCATGGGGTCATCAGGCTCCTCTCACAGCCTTCGCTTGACAAGCACTCTGTGTGGCTGTGAGTTACAGATGTCTCAGGATCCTTTCTAGATTGCTCAGACCCTGGCATTTCCATGACAACTTCCAACTGCCGGCATCTGTCTTTCTGTGCCTCTATGTTTGATAGACTGAAATGACTAGAAAATGAGTATCCTCTTTAGTGAGCCTGAAATAAGTAACTCATGGCAGTTGGTATATATATATATATATATATATCTCCCAACCTCCTAACCTCTCTGATATGATAGTTATATAATATGTATTTTCCAAAAATTTTCCCATGACAAGTCATCTCAGTGTCTTAGTTGCCTTTATTAAACACCATATTTGGGCTTTCAGACTTTCCTTGTGGCACTTCTCCACTCCTTTGTCCTGTTTCATGAAATGAACAGATTCACTCAGATTCTGTGACAGGGTCTACTTCTGGGAGAACCCAAACTAAGACACTGAGATTCTTGTTGTTTTTGTGAGTTCTCGTGGCCCCAAAGCAATTGTGTTTTGAGGTGTTTTAATTCTTCCTGATTTAAAGAAATTCTTCCCGTCTAAAGAAAAGTAAATACTAATGATTTGGGGGCTATTTTCCTCACAATTGGGAATACTCCTTGTACACATGCTAATGCTTTTGGATATCTCATGAAGGCACATGGTATCTTGAACCTACTGCAAGCCACTGGCCTCTACCAATATGGATGTTTCTGTAAGATTGCTGGAGAGAAAGTATCACCAGGGAGTGTGGGAACAGTTGTAGACAGCATGGTTGAGTGGATGTTCTTCTGCTTCATTATCCCTGCATGAAAAGTGCTAATTGCCTAGTAATAATCACATGTATGTGTGACAGTTAAGGTTTTCATGCCAACATGGCATCTGCAAGATGATTTGGGTAGAGATTAACCTATCAATCATGTCTCACCGTGATGACCTCCCTCGGAGGTGTGACTAAGCTATCTGGTCCAGCCTCTCTCTCTCTCTCTCTCTGCCTTGATCTTCCTGCTCGTTGGCCCTGAGAGCTCTGAAGTCCTGCTATTTTTCCACCAACCTTGGGTCCATGCGACTTTCCAACGACCAGCCTGTGATGTTCCTGCACTTTGTATCATTGCATGTGACTGCATGAGTCTGAAGAGGGACTGGTAGACTAATATTGGATTTATGGACCTGGATTTGACTAGGCTGGGATGTTATCCTGATGTATGGTTACTTCTCAATATAACACTTTTTCTTACACATATGTGAGTGTCACTGGATTTGTGTCTCTAGTCAACCTGACCCAACACAGTAGACTATAGGCTCATTGTATAGTTTGTTTACTAAATATAAAAGACAGTAAGAAATCAGATTAAAAAGAAATTGCCATGGACACCACACTTGAAATCTATACCTGATATTAAGATCATTGATATTTCTGATAGAGCAAAAGACAAACTTTTCTGAGTAGGAATGATTAATATTAAAATTTCATTGGATAATCATACTGTCCATGAGACCATGGAGACAAAGTTCACAACATCTCACAGATTGGTATTTCAGGCACCACCATAATCCCTGGCTTTCAGGTCACTTACTGTCAGGTCATTTGAGACTTTTCTTTCCATGTTCCCCTTCCAGTTCTTCCACCGTGGTCTGTGACACTTTAACAATCTGTCTTACACACATGTCCTTATTTTCTCAACTTCCTTTTAAATGTTCCTTTCATTTTTATCAATACAACTTTATTTTTACTTACGTACCCAATTCTACCATTTGTCTGTCAGTTGATTGGGATTTGGTGGCTTGTGTGTGCTATGATGCTGTAAGCCATGTCACCAGTCTTTCAAATACCAGTCAGATCATTCCATGTGAGCAAGTTTCAGCAGAGCTTCCAGGCTAAGGATAGTCTGTGGAGAAGGAACAGGCTGTCCACTTCAGAAGAATTAGACAGCAAAAGTGCTACAAGTGATATTGAAACATTGTCAGTTTCTAAGAACCTCACGAATATAAGCTGAATCTTTTTCAGAGATGGGCAGGCCATAAGAGGAGCCCCCTCAGGTTAGAAGTTACTTGAAATAGGACCGAGGAAGAGCTGCCTTCTCAGAAGCAGAGTCTGCCACAATGATGGGAATGGAGTCACATCTGTGGAATAAAGCCTTTGGGACCTTCTTTTTCTGGTGGGACTTGCTGCAAACTGAAAATAAGTAGTGCAAATCAACTCATAATTGGAACTCGCCATGTATCAAATATGATTGTAGGAAGACTAGAAGCTATTAAAAATGAAATGAATTTCACAAGGACCAATGTTCTAGAGGTTAGTAAGCTGAAATGGACTGGTTTGGGCCATTTCGTATAAGAAAACCATATGGTTTACTGTGCCAGGAAAGACAAATAATAAGAATGGCATTGCATTCATCTTCAAAAAGACATTTCAAGATGTATGTGGATGTCCGGGGCTGTCTGCAATAGGATAATATCCTCATAAAAGTAATTCAATTAATGCAATTAGTATTCTAATTTATGCACCAACTGCTAACACTAGTTATGCAGATCTTCAAGAATTTTACCAATTTCTTCAATCTGAAATTGCTCAAAAATGCAATCGAAATAAATTGATAATTATTGTCAATCAGAATGCAAAATTTGCAAGCAAAGAGGAAGGAATACTTTTAAAAGAATATGGTTGTGGTGATAGAAACAACATTGAAGATTCCATGACAGAATATTACAAGACCAATAGCTTCTTGATAGCAAGTACCTTTTTTCAACAACACAAAAGGTGGCAATACATATGACCTTCACCACATATCATACGCAGAAATCAAACTGCCTACAACGGTGGGAACAGACACTGGAAAAGTTCAATATCAGCAGTTAAAAACCAGCCAGGGGACGGATCTTTAAACAGAAAATCAATTGCCTTTATGTAAGCTCAGGTTGAAGAAGACAAGAAGTCAACGGGAACCAAACTAAAACCTTGAGTCTAGCTCACCTGGATTTTGAGACCCTCTCAAGAACAGTTTTGCTGCATTGCGCACTGATGTCAAGGATCTGATGACCAAGAACATCATGCACGAAGAGACCAAAAGGTTACTTGAAAGATAAGAAGGCATGAACAAGTCCAAGTGGATGTCAGAAGAGACGCTTAAATTCACACTTATGATGGAATGGCTAAGGTAAACAGAAGAGATGATGAAATTAGAAATGAATAGAAAATTTCGCAGGACAATTTTAGAAGGCAAAGTATGATATTATAGTGAAAATGCAAAGTCCCAGAGGTAGAAAATCAAAAAGGAAAAACACTCTCCCAATATCTTAAACTGAAAGAATTGAAGAAAGAATTCAAACTTTGAGTTTCAAGACGGAAAGATTTGTATTGACACACTATTGAATCATGCAGTAAACAGCCAAAGAAGATGGAGAGAAGCCACAGTCAGAGCACCAAAAATCACTAGATGACTTCCCACCATTTCAGCGAGCAGCATATGAGCAAGAACCAATTGTACGAGAAAGAAAGAGACCCAGGTTGCATGGAAAGTCGTCAAAAACAAGTCTCCAGAAATTGATGGGCTACTTATTGAACTGATTCAACAAACTGGTGAAGTACTGGAAGTATTCTATTATCTATACCTGGAAGCTTGGAAGACAGCTACTTGGTCAACAGCTTGGAAGAGATTTTTATTTGTACTTATTCCAAAGAAAGGTGAGTCAACAGAAGGGAAAAATTATAGATTTACTGATATCACATGGAAGCAAAATTTTGCTGAATATCAACCAACAACAGTTGCAGCAGTACAGTGACAGGGAGCGGACCAGAGGTTCAGGCCAGATTCAGAAGAGGACTTGGAACAAGTGTTCTCATTACTGATAACAGACGGATCATGGATGAAAGCAGAGAATACCAGAAAAATGTTTACTTATGTTTTATTGACTATGCCTGCATGTTCAATGGGGTAGATCATTTGTCCTGTCCTGTCTTGAAGTGCCTTTGTACTCACATTCCCTATCTCGCTGATGTGTGTCCTCCTTGAAGATGACCAAGTCATAGATCCTTCTTCTCAATTAAAAACACAAGTTATTAATATTCACATTTTGAAACTATCTTCAGCTAGGTTCTCTAAGAGAAGTAAAATTAGTGAGGTTTATATACATAAGGAAAGAGATAAAGAGAGCTTTATATCAAAGAAATGGGTCACACAGTTGTCAAGGTATGGCATTTCCATGTCCATGGGTCAGCCTAGAGGCTTCTCTTGATTTGTGTACATGGAAGGACTGATGATCCCAAGAGCTGCAACTCAGATGGCCAGCTTTTGGTGGCAGAAACAAATGAATCCGTGGTTGGCAGGCCACATGGCAGGCTGCTTCTGGTTCTCAGGATCAGCAGGCAATAGGATATCAGCAGATTATTGACCCAAGACCAAAGAACAAGCAAGACGCAGTGTTCCGAGCCAGAAAAAAGCAAGCAAGCTTTGCAACAGGGTCCTCAGATTGGAAGCAGGCCAAGGAAACCCCAACTGATTGCATCAGGAGGGCTGTGACCTGACTAAGAAGTCTATACAATCTTCTTATAAAGGCTTGGCTGTTGCCATCATTGTGCAAGTGATTACGCTGTGTTCCATTTCATCAGGGAGGATGGTTAGGTCTTAACAAACCAATGAGAATCCTGCCCAGCCATGTTGATACAAAACTTTAAGTACCACAAAGATTCTTTTTAGCTTCTTCTCTGTTATATTTCAGCCTACCTTTTACACTCCTTTTCATGAAGGTCTTATAAAGTCTGACTCTTTATCTTTCCCTCTACTTCTATTACCAATATCATTCATGGTGACATCAAGCAACATTTTTTTATTGACTCTGCCAAAACTTAGGCAGAGGGGTTATAGCTTTGTGGCGCCCCTTTCAGTAATCACTCCTTCAACCCACTACTTACTTGATTATAACTCACTTTTAACTTATACTCACTTTTAGCTGTGCTTGCAAACATCTTGATTTCAGGTATCACACTTTCTGGTAATACCTCCTTTCCTACTATTTAATTTATCCTATTGCACCTACTCTAATAAACTCTTTAACTTCTTGAATACTCCCACATATTAGCATACCTGCACTTATCTATTTTTCTCATTAAAAATATGCATCCACTCCTTCCTCATGCAAATTGAAATTCTATGGGTCATTAGTATAATTAATCGTGTACATTCTCTGTTTCTTGTACATTCCTCTCAAAACTTGACTCAGAGTCATCATGCTGATTCTGATTGATAGTTACCCTCTAGGACAGGGTAGCACTCTCTCTGTGGTTTTCTGAGACTACTTATGGGAGTAGGAAGCCCCAAATTTCTCCAGTAGAACAGCTTGTGCTTTTGAACTGTTGACCTTGCAATTAGCAGCCCAATGAATAAACTCACTGCCACCAGGGCTCTTGTCATACATTCTAGACTTCAAGATGTTTGTGAAAAAATTCCATTACCTTTTAATTTTAGGTCAATGATCTATTTGCATTCTCTTCATATCAAGTATAAATTGTAACACAGTTAAGCCAGGTAGCTTCTAACTTTATGTCTAAACAGCTGAAACATTTTGAAGAAAACCAGAGAGTTATTTTCATTCCTCTTATTATCTGTGATGCCCACACATCTAAGAAGGCATTTAATATCGTCTTTGGGTTTTATTATACAAAAATTAAAAAGAATTATCTTTTCTTCCCCCATAGAACTGATCAGGATAAAGAGTGACATGGTTAATGTCGGCAGAGGGAATGGGACATGTGGCGATCCTAAGTACAGAGCATTCTTGGTTTGTGTGGAAAGGATGTCTTTCTAAGGTGTTTGCTTTTGTACGTTATTTTTTTTGTTTGTATGTTTGCTTGAGATGAATTTATTTGTCAGTAAAAACTACAAGTCATTTCCAGTTTTGCTTTTTCTCCTCTCCCATTTTTAAAGCTTCTCAGACCATTATTTAGGTTTGAGATATAGGCAATCTAAAGGGATTTCTTTGGGGAAAGGGACATGTCTAGAGAAATATCCTCAACCCATCTCAAGAAATGAAATAAAAAATATGCCTTGTTAATTTCTTTATCTATGGACACCCCCCTTCACACACACCACCCCCCTTGCTCTAAGCACAAAATGAAGCCATTGAAGAGTGAGACAAAAAGTTACAAAGAGGTTTTTTTGTTGTCATTATTGTTTTGTTTTGTTTTTGTAAAATAAACTACAGCCTCTTTTTAAAGGACAAAGAATAGACGCTTCAGAAAAGGAAACAAAGCCAGCGTCTACTTTAGGGCTACTGGTTGGATTCTGTGTCAATTGCAGAATGGGGGAAGAAAATGCAGGACTTTTGATGTGCCAGGAGGGAATTTTGGACAGGAGAAGATTCTTGGGGATGCTATAATGTTCTAGAGAGGAAGAGAATAAAGAAAATAGGACAACTGTGGTCTCAAAAAATAGTATCCAAAATTGGTCTCGAGATTGGAGAGGAAGTAAAAAGGCTTTCAGATGATTCTGAGACCACAGCATCATTGTTGGATGCTCAAAGGATAAGATCTTATGCTGGGAAGTGGATTTTCTTTGAAATGAATGTAAACTTGACAGAAACCATTTACAGAAGCTAAACAAATCCCAAATCCTATGGGAGGAGGCTTTGGAAGATGTCAGATACACCATTGAACTTGCTTCTCAGCTTGTGTCCCTCTTTTTGACTCTGTGCAAATTAACCAAATGAGACATGGAAAGAAAATTATATTAGAAGATACAAGCAAAAACAGTTGACATCAATAGGATTGATAACGTTAATAAGCTGAGGAAAACATTTCAATGACTCATCAATGCTCTTGGCATGTATACAAGGTCTACGCTGCATATGAGATTCTACTAAGCTTTCAGCACCTCCTGACTTCCTGTAAAGCTTAGCCTCACATTACCATTTCAGTCCTTTGACTCCAACAGGTTCTCTTTTTACAAAACATCTGACCCTCGTGAATGCTATTTCTTCTACACAGACACCCATGCCCTTTTTATCTGGGTTTAGTTAGTTCATATTCATTGTTAAATTCTCATCTCCAAAACGTTTAGGAACTCTTCATCTGTGCCTACATGACCCTCCCAAATACTATCACCTGACGACACTTAGTATGTTGGAACTATGTGCTTATTTTATTAAAATACTACTAGCATGGAAACTTCAAAACAAGTTCAGTATTTTGCTAAACTCTGACTTTCTAGGCTAAGTTCCTGCAACTGAGAAAATATTTTAAAAATGTCTTAAATGAAGAAGACAGAAAATTAAAATCAGGGGGAAGCAAACAGGATACAAGTGCAAAGCACGTAGGAAACATTGACAGGGATCATGATTCTTCATTCAGGCATTAGGGAGAGTGCTCAGTAGCATCTCCTTCTATTATCCCCTTCGATTCTGTTCCCAGAAGCTTTTCTGTTAAAGTTAATAGAAGACATGATGCTATCTTCTCTGTTCAGGAAAAAAAAATATCTTAAGGCTTTGCTGTTCATTCTTTCAGACACTATTTCTTGAGAAACTTATTTTGTAGAAGCTGTACTATGTCACAGCGTGATAAATAAGAGAGGCTTTACCCTCACATAGCTAAGATTTTAGCGAGGGGAGGATCACACACAGAACTATGTGTCATTTCAATGATGACAGCTGTTTGCACAGAGAAATTAATGTATGAAATATCTTGAAAGAAGAGAAAGGGTTTTTTAACCTGTGACGAAGCTTCTCTTCTTCCCCACAAATGTCCAAAATATCTTTGACTCTTTCTGTCTGGAATAACATTAAGAACAATGATGTGCCATCTCCTTTGGGAAGCATCACATGTTTTGGTCTGCTATTCTTCTCCACGCCCCACATCCCATTTTCTGTTCAGGATCTCCCTCAGTTAAGACAGCTTCATACTGATAAATTCTCTCCCAAGCTCATCCTTTTGTAAAGTATGAACAATTTTCCCCCAACAGAAACTCATACATCAAGATAACTAAGATGAATTGTATGTATTATATAAGACACATTATAAATATTTATCAATCTATGGAATAATTTGAACCTTCCCACATTGTTCGTTGGATTGTAAAATAATGCAACCATTTTGGAAAACAATTAGCAGTTCTTCAAAATAGTGAGCATAAAGTTACTGCATGACCAGTAGTTCTACTCCTATTATTAAAAACATATATCGCTGAACCCCGGTGGTGCAGTGGTTGTGCGCGGGACTGCGGCCCACTGGGATGGAGGTTCAATTCCTGCTCCCAGGAACAAAGGCTGGGCCTCCTACTCCCACCACCAGGGCAGTGATGCCTTAAAAAAAAACATATATCCACAAAACTCCATATCTGAATATTCATGTGTTCAATATTCATAATAGCCTATATGGAAAACCCTAATATCCAACATCTGGTGAATGAATAAAGTATGGTATATACATAAAATTCAATATTATTTGGCAATATAAAAGAAGTGTGGTACCAACACATGCTGCAATGTTGAGGGATCTTGAACATGGTGTGTGAAAAAAAACAATCACAAGAGACCATGCATATTGTATGGTTCCATTTATGTAAAATGTACTGATTCAGCGATTCCACAGAAACAGAGAGTAGATTAATGGTTTCCTGGATGGTTGAATGGAAATATGTGAAATGATTGCTATTGGTTTCTTTTGGTTATGATGAAAATATTCTAAAACTAAATACTGTGGTTGCGTAAATGAATATACAATAAACCATTGGATTGCTCATTTTTAAAGGATGAGTTTTCTGCTGCTAATTCTCTCAGTAAAAATAAAGTAAATTTATTGCAATGTCTTCCATTCTGATTCATGATTCTAGATAGATAGATATCACCCAAGCCCCCCCAAATAGGACAGTTTTTTCCCCAAAATTCTGTATTTAAACTTATAAAATATAAAAACCTTCAAAGAACTCTCAATTACACTCAATCCATTTGTCAAATCTGTGATTCCATTCTTTGAAATATTTTTCAAACTCATCTGTTTGAATAGCTGACAACCCCTCCCTCTTTTTTCTTCACCTCTTCTAGGTCATCAAATCACTTTCATGTCCTTCTTCATTTATGGAAACAAAGAGAAGGCACACAGAGTGGGGTCAGGTGAGTTCATTGTGTGGGGCAAGAGAGACATGCTTTTTTTGCCAAACACTGGGCACCGAGATGAGCAGGTCCATTGTCTTGGTGGCAAAATCAGTCCCCTGTCTGCCATAAATCAGGTGTTTGTTTTTCCTTTGCCATGAACTATTACACATGTTTGACTCAGAGTCTGACCTGGTGAAATGAAGTCCAAATGCACAAATCAATATTTTCATCCATTCAGGAAGTTGATAGATAGCCAGACTGAGATTTGTCATCAATGGACATTTCAGCACTTTTGACATGAGAAAGCTACTCTTACACTTGAGTGTATCCCACAGTACTGTCCTCGGAAGCTATATGCAACATCACAACAGTTCCTGTGACATTTTTCCAAAGCAGGAAATGGAATTTCACAGCCACACACTTTTCTATTAAATAAGCCATCACAAAAAATGAGGTCTGTGCAAAACTGTTTTTATGAAAAAAAATTCCCTATTACCACAGAGAACCTTCCCAAGACATGCTTGCAGAAAGTTTCTAGAGTCTTGATCTGCGGGAAAAGTGTGTACTATGAAAGATCTGTCTATAGGAGTTTTTTACCTTTTAAAAAATTTGGGGGGGGGGGCTGTCTAGTAGAGCTGTTATTTTTTTAAAATGTGGATGGAAGGACTTGACATGCTGAAGCAGCTGTGACTCCACAAATTTGATTTATATTACTGATATACTAAGCATTTCTGGATGAAACTCCTTGAATGCATGCCTCTGGAACACCAGATTAAGTTCCAATGATTTTCTTTAAAGAGTTAATGTTTTATAATTACTTATAGCAAATTCTATAATAGTGAAATGTGGAAAATATAAAGAAGGGAAAATAATGTAGTTCCATTCTGAAAACCACTCCAGTTCATTTAAAAAATTAAAACATTTTCAGTTTAACAATGAAAACTGCCAATAGCACTTGTTACTATTTCACAACTCCAAAGTAAATGCTCATAGTTACTCTGATTACATTAAAATATTTTGAATATTTTGAGTCACTGCTTTTACAAAACATATTCAATGCTTCCCAAAACAATACGGGGAAAATATGGCAAGCTACATACAGAAATTAAAGCATTCAAATAGAAGATAGTTACATATTTCTAGAAGCCATATGACATATAAAGTTTTGCTCGTTAAAGGTGAGGTAGCCCATAGCAGTAATACCAGCTGCTGCTCATATTCTCACATATTCCACAGATTTAGGAGAACAGTTTTGCCTTAGACTGGGCTATGAGGAACAAAATCACTGAAGTGAATAGACAGACTAGTATCAAGGAAAGCACTCTCATAGGGTGAAGATTGGCGAATCTCCATCCATGCATCAGGAATCTTACTGGAGTCTTTTTCTAACTTACGAGGTTGCAGGAAGTGGCAGCCTCCCACTTGATGTGGCTGTGGAAGCTGGCCAATCTCTAACGCTTCAGGTCAGGTGACTCTCAGGTGCCACAGGTTCTAAGAACCAGAGATCAGAAGATGATGTGTGAAATGCAGATTCAAAGACAAATGACATTTGCCCCCAATCCACCTGTGTTGGTTGCAAATCCCCCCTACAAGGACACTTCCATTTCACCTGTTAGCTACTCACATCAGATCGGAAAATGGGGAGTGATTACATAATATCGGCCAAGCCACTCAGAATCATGGCATAGTCAAGTTGACATATAACCTTAGCCATTACAAGCTTAATAACAAATTTTCGTTTGTAGCATTCACTACAGCAGAAACCAACACCTGTCATAGTGTACCACGATCCCAGAGAAGAATATCACAGGGATGACTTTGTTGTTGTTGTTAATGTCCCTTGAGTTAATTCTGACTCATGGTGACTCCATCTATACAGAGTGAAACTGCTATATGGGGTTTTCACAGCTTTGTCTTTCCAGAAGAAAATCTGCAGACCTATGTGCTGAGATGCTTCATAATGTACTTGAACATCTAACCTTTTCATTCCATTAATGGCCCAGAGTTTAACCATATGTATTAGTCAGAAGAGGCTTTTTAGGGGCTCCATATTATTTCTCTTCAAATTAGTCTTGTATCATGCTCAAAGCTATCTTTGAAGAAGGGTGGCCAGAGGTAATGGTACTAAGACTTTCTCCTACCTATTTTAAATGTGTTTCCAGGAAACACGTCACTGGAGAAGGACATCATGCTTGGTAAAATAGAGGTGCACCCAAAAGAAACTCAACATGGATTGACACAGTGACTGCAATAATGGGCTCAAACACAGGAACAGTCTACCAAAGATTTAAAAAGTCATCTCCCACATCATTGTTGGCCTAAACTTTCTTTAAAAATCTTAAAGCAAGGATAATTCCAAGACACTGAGAATTTCTTAAATATATATAGCTGTAGTTACATGCTTTTGGAGATGAGAAGTCAGGCATAATTATGTTTGGAAGGTGTAAAAGTACTTATACTCATTAACAGTTCTGACCTGTCAAAAATATTGTTTCCTAAGGTTGCTTACTGAACTGGCTGAAGTTGCTAAACTGTGTTTACTGTTTGTTTTCAAGACACTCTAAGGCCCCACTGGGCTCTTCAGCGTTCCATAATGAGCAGGTTGGGTGGCAATTAAACTGACTGGGAAATGCCAATCGATAACTCAGTGTCTCTTCTCAAGAACTTCTGAGGTGGATTCTTATAGTGAAGGAGCAAGAGAGCAAAACGCACATTTTCTGGACTCTTTAAAGACCAGGGTTTCAGAGGCAAATTATGGTTTACCAATTAAGTGCACACAGGTGTGATTTGGGAGCTGGAAATGAAGCAGAAGCCATCTTCCTATATGACTTTCCTCTTCTGGAAAGCACAGTTAGGGAGATGTGGGGTTTTCCTGCTGTGATCATAGAGTGCTCATCTTAGATGATTGTAATTGGAGTCGAGGTGACTAATACTGGCTTTTAAAAAAGACCCTGGATAACATGCATGGTCAGGTTTTTGTTTGTTTGTTTATTTGTTTGTTTTAATCTCCACTGTTCTACTGGAAGGCTCCTCCTTATTCAACTTCCCATTTGTGAGCACCTTATTTCTGCACCTCATTTCTGCAATGAACTGAGAGTCAATCTTGGCCTCTTTGCAGCACAACCTCGTGTTCACTTTTGCACATTCTTGGAAGGACCTAGTTTCCATTATTACATCTGTTTCTGAGAAAAGAGACCTGGAGGAATTCCTATTTGTTGCATTAAACATTGATTCTATGGCCAACAGATGTCAGTAATTTTTCAGATAAAGCAAAAAGTTTAGTGCTGTATAAAATTATGTACCTCATAAATTCTGGAGCAGAAAAGCTCAGATTTTTTTTGACTTCACTCCATAATCCACATTGACCATGGATAATACGGGGCTCAATATAATTTTAAGCATCTTTGGGAAATGAAATGAATTTTCCTGAATCTCATGGAAATAGATGGCCATTGCTTGAATGGAATGCTGTTTTTTTAATCTCTTTAGAAAATCCCCAAATTTATATTCATGAATGCAAAAAAAACATATTTAAGGAGGAAATTGCAATCAGGAAAAATAAAATGGATTTTTTGTATGAAAAGTATACACAGGCACTTTAATTTGCATACTAATCTCTCAAATGTGTTGAATTAATTTGAAATTTTTCTAAATATTCACCTTGTTTAAGAACCTGAATTCTAGACTTAGCAGTGATTTTATGATCCTTGGGTAAAATCTTCCAGAATTCAAGGATATAGAGGGGAAAAAGATAGGAAGCAGTTTAGATTAATTAATTTTCCAAAAGGAGCATAGAAGAATCCAGTGCTACATATCAATCAACTTACTACATCTTGCTGAACTGTGGGACCAATTATTACATAGATATTTGGAGTCTTAGAAAGAAATAAGTTAACTGCTTTGTTGTGTTAGTCTGGGTAGACTAGAGAAACAAATTCATAGACATGCATATGGATAAAAGGGAAAAGTTTATATACAAGAGGAAAGGAACATTGAGAAAGCATCCCAGTCCAGAGTCATAGTTCGACATTAGCCCATGTGCCTGATACCAGTCTATAAAGTCTCTTTCCGATGTACGAAGCACGTGCGATGACACCAGGACAAGCACAGGCAAGTGGGTGTGGACTCGTGGCTGTAGAAGCATCGCAGCGCTTGCAGGGGTCTCCCCATGGTCTCCCGAGCAACTCAGCACTGGCAGGAATCTCCATGTGGTTTCTCCAGCCCCAGAGCTTTAGCTCCCTCAGGGCAAACCTGTATGGACCTCTTCCCTGGCTCCGCCATTCTCAGGAACCAGGATTGATCAGCAGCTGTCACCTCATCTGTCAGCAGTTCGTCCACTCGGAGACTCAGTCAAGTGTCTCTTCTCCATTTGGGAAATACCACAGGACTTTCCAGAATTCACAGAGAAAGCCATGCCCACACAGAGATTTCATTGGCTATCTCCAGAGTGACAGGCTAGACCTCACTCCTACACTCCCAATCATGAATTGACATCAAGTACACGACCACCACGTTTGCTTATTAAGAAAATGCATTTTTAGGAAACAATAGCACATGAACCTCTCAAAAACACTCTTTTCTAGAATTGCTGGCGTAATAAATCAAGACAAAAACAGGTATATGTAAAGGCAAGTAAGAGACAACTTTAGCTAATAGTGAGAACATTGTGAAGATTACTGTAATTTATGATCAAATTGCTTTCAAAATACACGTGTTACTACAAGTACATGTAACACAATACTTGCAGAATAATTGTCTCAAGAAAGAGAGTTGCAACACTGCTACATATTAAATACTGCCTATGAGTAAGTCAGCTATTTAATTAGCACTATTACGAATGTAAGAGGGCAAATATGCTTTTATCTACAAAATTAGAAGTTTTAACTGATGGTATTTTTTTATTGTTTTTGGAATTAACGTCAGTAACTTTTGTTACTACATAGTGTATATCATTGAAAGAGTTTGGCACAATGGTTCACTATTGCTATTTCTCATCTTCAATTTATTCATTAATGAGGCCTACTGACTGGCTAGCACTGGATTACTGTCCACAAGACACAGATTTCAAGACTACCTCTCACTCCATGTGAGAACAGGGAGGATCCTGTAAAGATGTACAGTTTTCAGAATCCTTTCTAGGTTTGCTATGGATCAGAAACCACCTGAGGGCAGTCGGTTTGGTTTTTATTTGCTTCTCAATTCCACTATAAGTCAACCCTCTAGCCAATCTTTTTCCCTCTAGCCTATCTTTTGTTTTATTTGGGGGGGGGCATCACTGCCCTCTGGTGGTGGTAGTAGGAGGCCCAGCCTTTGTTCTTGTGGAGCCGTTGCTGGAATTGAACCTCCAGTCCAGTGGGCCGCAGTCCCGTGCACAACCCCTATGCCACCGGGGCTCAGCCCCTATCTTTTATAACAACTTTTATCACCCAGATCATCCAAACTTTCTTTTTATTCGATCTCAAGCAAAATTTAAAAATAATGCTTTCATTTGGGGAATGCTGCCTTTGATCCTCTGACAGGTACATTCCTCTTTCCCTCCCTGCTTCTCTCCCTCTTCTTATTTAGAATTATAACCCTGATATGGTACACACATGGTATCATAAATGAGCAATACAGAGAGAAGACTCAAGTTGCAATCATCATGTCTAAGTCATTGTTCACTGGAGCAATGCTAACTCAGAGCTATCCCGGGCGGGTTTCCTGAGACTGTTCCTGTTTTAAGGAGTAGAAATCCCAGTCTTTCTCTGAACAGATCTGAGGGTGGTTTTGAACTGCTGGCCATATAACTTCTCTGCCACCAGGGCTCTTTGTGTCACTTTAATAAGAAAATCACACATGGATGGCTTTGGCAAGCATGGAAGTGAATTTGGAGATCTGACCAAGGACGCTTTAAAGGACTCACATGGCTTCTCCTTGGTGACAGTGGTAAAATGTCAAGAAAAATGATAGACTTAAAAATAAACTCTTTAAAATGAAAATAAATCTTTAAGATGTGGAAAATTCTCTTGTACAACTAACTTGAGTATATATCACATAATGCCGGAAGACTGAGCAACTTTGTCTGGAGAGATGTACAGTCAGAATGTTCCTCAGAAGTCAGAGCTTGTCATCAGGACAGATCAGCCTCTGGAGAAGCACTTCCTTCGTACTGGGTAAAGTGGGAGGTCAGCAAAAAGACCCTCGAGGGGATGGACTCACCCACCCAGTGGCTTCCATGACGATGGGAGCAAACACAACAACAATTATTTGTATTGTACAAAATCAGGCAATGGATTCTTCTTTTGTACACAGGATTACTATGAGTTAAAATCAATGAGAGGGCATGTAACAACAATAAACTATTTAGAGGACTTGGAGAAAGAGAATTAAATAATTAGATGGCACATTTTCATGGATATAAGTATAATACTAAGGAGCCTCGGTGATGAGGTGGGTTATGTGTTGGGCTGATAGCTGCAAAGTCAACCATTGAAAATTCCAGCTTCTTCATCAAAGGACTATTAAGTTTTTGTTCCCATAAAGAGATACAGCCTCAAAAGTTCTCCTACTGGGTCATCACGAGTCAGATTTGACTCAATGGCAGTGACTTAAGTTTGGAAGGGCAATAATAACTTCTAAAGATTTGCCCTCTAAATTCTCTTATTAGTATACTTCTCTTAGCAGAGGCTTTTTTTCTTTTTCCTTTTTTTCCCAGCACTTCAATAGTTGATTCGTACCTACATTCCACCCAACTGAGTACCTTGTTCAGAAGTTTGTCTGCTAGTTCATCGATGGGTACTCAGTGCTTAATTCATTGCCTGGTACATAAAAGGATTTCAATGTGAATTTAAAAAAATATCCCTGTACTCACACTATACATATTCAAAATAGAAATGTGGCTTAAAGTGAACAGAGAGTATAAGATATGAAATAATAATAACAATATATAATTGACCAAGGATTCCTGAGAGTGGAAGGAGGGAAGTAGAAGGGGGAAAAAGAGGAGCTTATACAAATGGTTCAAGTAGAAAATGTTTTAGAAATGATGATGGCAAGCATACATTCTAACCAACTTATATGTGGAATGTCATAAGAACTGTCAGAGCCCCCAATAAAATCATTTTTTAAAAAAGAAAGTAATTCAGGGACTGTTACTTTTACAGAAAGGCAGATGTTTTATTGCCAATACCTTAGGTGTTCTAGAAAATAAACATTGTGTATTTACTGGGATGGAAACAACATCTGGGTTTTTCCCTGCAGGCATTAGGAAAAGAGGAGGTGGGTTGCTGTGGAATGTGAAAAGTTAGATGAAAACTTTTTAAAAAGTGAAACATCCTTCAGGTTGAATTTTCTTTTTTTCCATAGTGAAATGATGTTTTGCATGGCAATCTATTAAGACTTATATCAGAGCAACTGTAAGTGGTCTTAGCATAAATTCAGAAACCCAAGGCCCAAACCATAGCAGCTAACCGTTATTCAGTGCTTACATGGTGTCCTGGCTGTGTTATGAACTGAATTTGTTGTTAGGTACTGCCAAGTCAATTGTGGTTCACAGTGACTGTACAACAGAAGAAAACACTGTCTAGGCTTTGAACACCATCATAATTGTTGCTATATCCATCATGGACACTGGATCGATCCATCTCATTAAGGACCTTCCTCTTTTTTACTAACCCTCTGTTTGACTAACCTAGAACTGGCCCACCTGGTCACATGCTCAAAGTGAAGGAGACCGATTCACATGCCATCCTTACTGCTAAGGAGTGTCCTGGCTAGGATTCCCTCAAGACAGACTTGCTTGTGATTTTGGCAAACCCACCTACCATCAAGTTGATTCTGATGGAGGGTACTCCTCTGGAAAGCGTGCTATGTTCAATATTTATCACCACCAGGCTAATTTGTTGTTGTTGTTATTCTTGTGAGGTGCTCTCTGGTCCATTTTGACCCATCGTGAGCCTGTGCACAACAGCACAAAACATTGCTTGGTTCTGTTCATCCTCACAATTATTCCTATGCCGGAGACAGTGTCAGCGTCGATCCATCTCCTTGAGAGTTTTTCTTTTTGACGGTCCCGCTTTACTTCTATCACCAAGGGCATGTTTTCCAGGTGCATATTATTCCTTACTCTTTGTTTCTAACGTTTGCATTTCAAAAGTCATCAATTATCAATCCATCTCGAGTGCATGTTTGATAAATTCCTCTCTAAGTCACTGGTAGAAATCTCCGATTTCTTCATCAGTAGGTTTTGTGATGAATGTGAATAGTTGTGGCCTTGAATGTGTATCCTTGAATGTGGACGGATATAATCCTGTCACAGACAACACTGTACTTCAGAATTGATTTGGAAATGCTCTTTTACATAATGAATATCACCCTGTTGCTCTTGATTGTGTTATTCCTGGCATAATCGGTCTTTTCTGGTTCAAAAGAGCCAATACAAATCCATTTCAGTTCACTCATGCCTAGAATATAAATTTTTATGCATTCCATTTCATTTTTTGACAACTTCCAATTTTCCTAGCTCCATATTTTGCACATATCCAGTTAAAAATCATTATCCGGTTTTTGTAGTTGCTGCTTCTTACCTTGAATCCTGCCCCATCAGTAAGTGAAGAAGCAAAAAGCTCCACTCTCACAAGCTTTACTCGAGTCCCATCGCTGTGGTCCACTCCATTCTGAGAAAGCAGCTCCTCCTCAGCTACCTATCAGTGCCCTCTGAATGAATGTGCCCCCTTCCAGCACTATTTCTGGTGATGTTTTGCCGCCATTCATTAGGCCTTCAATATCTGACAGGTTGCCAAAGCAATGCATAAGGTTTTCAGTGACTGCTCCCTCTGCAATGGGCAGTTGACTCCTGTTTCCATGTCTCTTCTTCGTCTGGTAGCTCTATTGAAACCTGTTCACTTAGGGCAGGGGTGCTTACACTTTCTCAGCATGCGAGTTATGTACAAGATGATCAAGTAGAAACAACCTACCAACCACAAAAATGCAGAACATATATTTATGTGCTTATTACATTTATTCATAAATGCCCTTGGTGCTATTGTTTGCACATATGTTTGACACCTAAGATTGCATCTGATTGGCTTCACTATATATCAATGAAGTGACACGATTGATGTTAGGCTTACGTCTATTTTTTTAAGGTCATGCGATCTACCCACACTGATTTGTGATCGACTGGTGGATTGCAAATGACCTCTGGAGCACCCCTGACTTAAGGCAACCCTGTTGGCATTTGAAATATCAATGACATAACTTCTAGCATCACAACATCACAACAAGCCGCCCCAGTGTGAGAAACTGACAGACAATGGGTGGAATAGGCTCAGTTACATACCTTAAAAAATATATTGTGCCAGAATTTAAAAGATATAGCCACTGGGATCTTAAAGGCTTGAAATTAAACAAGAAGCCATCTAGAAGCAACCAAGCCCACATGCAAGGACACACCAGCCTGAGTGATCATGAGATGTCAATAGGAATAGGTATCAGAAATTCAAAAACAGGCAACAACATTGACATGAAGAAGCACAGACAAAATGGAGACACCAAACCTGCCTATAAAATAATTGCACAGTCTCTCACAGAAGGGCCACATAGAAGGGATGATATAGTTAAGGAGCAGTATGGCACTGATGATATACACAACTGTCCTTCAGCTCTTTAACATTCTTCCCCTTACCATTATTGTCTTCTCTTTTACATCATTAATCTTGTTACACCTGAATTCATTTGTATAATTATAATCCTTTGTTGCATAAAAGCAAAGATAGATAACTTTCACAAACAGTCACAGGAATAAAGATTCCCGGAAGGTGCAGGAAGAGGTGGTGGTGGGGGATAGCAATGAGGACTGTCTAACCCCACAGGAGGGGAACGAATAGCAGAATTGTAGGTGGAAGCATACATTGGATGATGTAAGATTGGCAAAATAATGATAATGAGAATAGATAATATAATAAGAGTTTCTGGGGAGGGGTAGGGTGGAGAAAGGAAGGGATAAAGTGATATGTTCAAGAAGAAAGAAAATATTTTTAAACTGATGTTGGCAGCACTTATAAAATTATGTTTAATGTAATTGGATTATCGATTGTTATAGTATCTGTAAGACGTCCCAATAAAAATGATTAACAAAGAAGAAATACATATGTGTGTGTTAGTTACTGAATCTGGTGTCACTGAGAGGATTAAGAGTGAGGGGGTGGAATTTAGTGTGTCAGTTGAATCATAGCCAATAAGGCCTCTGTGTGGGCATGACCTTCTGAGAATTTTAGGAACTCCTGGGATGCCAGAGACAGTTCTCTCTCTGTCTCTCTCTGTCTCTGTCTCTCTCTCCTCAGTCCCTTGGAGACTTTCTACTGAAAAGGCTGTCTCCCTGTGAGACATCCCTAAGGGGAAGTCACATGGAGCTACCCTGGTGCAGCCCTGAGTGCCGGAGAAGCCACACGAGACCCCTGCCAGCGCAGAGATGCTGACACCACTGGATCCAAAGACTTTCTGCCCGCTGGCCTGTGATCCTCCTGTACACAGCACCATTGTGTGCACTTTGTGAGTCTGGAGATGACTTCATATATTGGACTGATATTCATATCAGACATATGGGCTAATGTCAGACGTATGGACTTAATCTGGACTGAGGTGGGATGTTTTCTCAATATTCCAATGCTCTTGTATTTAAAATTCTTTCTTATACACCTATGCATATTTATGAATTTGTTTCTCTAGTCTACCTAGACTAACACCTGTACCTATAAATATGATCCACTTGGGAGTTAGGGTGTTTGCTATTGTAATGAGTTCACGCTAGGGTACATTAGCTTCAGCTCACTGACTGTAATCCCTACAATGTAGCATCATTTAATCACTTACTGTTATTTTTCTATTTCCATTCTCCCTTCTTTCCTAACCCTTCTGAACTTCATCCTTGGGTCAATGCTGCACTTTTGATCTCAAATGGTTGATTACTCTTCCCTCTTGCTTAAAATTATGTCATGGGTTGAATTTTTCATGAAGGATGAATAAGGTCTATAGCCTCCAAAGTTCTATTCATCTCTATATAACCAGTAAGCCATTTTAAAATTTTTAAATAATTCTGAATTTTATTCAACATCCTTCTCCTGCTTTATCCAGAAGAATCTAATGTGGTCTCTTTCAAAGCAATTAGCAGTGGTAGCTGGGCACCAAGTAGTTCTTCTGGCGATAGCATTGTGAAGATGGATATTGGTGTAGTTGTTTTCATGTACCTTTGATGCAATAAAAGGATAGTAAAAAAAATGATGGCAGCAGGGGAAGACACTTGGAATAGTGTATGCGTAGAATGATTAATTTGAATGAATGACTCAAATTAAGGAAGTCCACTGTCTTCTCTAGTTTTCCCCCCAGAGGGAAAGAGAGAGATGGATTAAGTATATGTATTGTAAAGTAATCCTCCTGAAACATGATTTCTTGCATAGAAATCTTGCACAGAAATCTCCATCATGCCCATCTTGGGAGAATAAGAACTACAGATCTGAGACAGAAGGCATCATCAGACTAGAATGGATTTTGAGCCACAATTGCCTAATTCTGTGACTAGGACTTATTTAGAATTTCATAGTATTTGTCTTGTGTGATTACGTATGTTCCCAGCAACATAGCATTAAGGATAAAGTTCTCCCTATACCCTTTTCCTTAAAACTCCTGAATTTCCTGTGAATGAATTGTCTCTCCTATGGCTATGTCTCCCTATGACATAATAGGATTAAGAATTTGTTATTGGGGGCTGAGCCCTGGTGGCGTAGTGGTTGTGCACGGGACTGCAGCCCACTGGGATGGAGGTTCAATTCCAGCAGTGGGGCTGGGCCTCCTACTCCCACCACCAGAGAGTAGTGATGCCCCCTCCCAAAAAAGAATTTGTTATTGTTGTAGATGCATTATTATGTTTCATGAGCTAATTCATAGGAAGTTGGTCACTTAATATGTTGGAACATATTGATGAGTTGAGAAACAAAGTATCTTTGATTTATGGTATAGTTGAATCAAAATTTATTTTTGGACTATAACATATATCTAAAGGAAAAGAAACAATAATATTCTGTAGATAAAAGATAAAATGTATATCTGCATGGTGAAGTAGGATAATGCACAAATATCAGTAAATATTTTAATACATTGAAACCTGTAAGTGCCAGAACCTTACAGAATTGCTGTTTTTTTTAACCATATATTCCAATTTCCCCCCATTTTTTGGGTGCACTCTTACAGTTTGCTAATTTTAATGTGAAATGTTTGAGTTTTCTTTTTCTGACTATTCTGTCACCACAAACATGTTCCAATTTCTTCAAGTTTTAGTATATCATGTTTTGGAAAGATTCTGCAGAAAATCAATATATTTGATATTCATATAAGCTTTGGATAAATTAATTTATTCAGTATTTACATTGTTTCTAGTTCAACCGGGATTTGAAGCAGATTTAAAGAACAATGTTGTCTCCTGCTACTCATGAACATTTGATTACTTTAAATATCTTTGTATCCTGTATTTTTCAGGGAGAAAGCTGCTAATATATTTTGTTGACATAGGAAAAAACTGAATTATCAGTGTGCTTATTTGTAATTATTTCTTTGTGTGTGTATATATATTGAGCTAATTTAAATAAAGCTCCTATGGAAACCCCCTAATAGGAAAGTCAATGAGCATTCCAGAGGTATTAAAAATCATGGAGCTCTTTGGAGTAGGTAGTCCTAGTTTATAATTCTGTTTTTGTCTGCCTGCTGCTGCTGAATTTAGGGAAACAAATTAGTTGACCTTAGTCTTCAATACTCTGCATTTGTCTAATGGAGTTCTCTTTTTGAGTAATTGAGCCGTTAACTTTTCCTTTCATTTATCTCCACTGAGTTCTCTGAAAATACTTTGAAGTTTTCCCAATAACCTCAAAGGAAAAATTATTAAGAAACAAAAACTATAAGACTTCCATTGACTTGATACTGATCCATAGTGACTCCATGACTGATGATACTGGAAATCTTTACAGAAGCACAGTCTCATTTTTCTCCAACAGAACCTCTTGTGGGTTTGAACTGCCAAATTTGTAGTTAGCAGCCAAACTCATAGAGGAAAAAATATTGATTGATAGATAGATAACCAAACCCATTGTCATCAAGTTGATTCTGATTCACACAGACCCAATATAAGGTTGCTGAGGCTATAAATCTTTACCAGAGAAGAAGGAACTATACTGCAAACATTACTTATACCTGCCCATGCTCTTTCCAATTTCTTTCTTCTTTTTTTTTTTTGTGTGTGTGGCACCCCTGCCCTGGTGGGAGTAGGAAGCGTAGCCTTGCTCCTAGAGAGCTGCTGCTGGATTTGAACTGTCAACCCTGTGGGCCGCAGTCCCACACTCAACCATTACTCCACCGGGGCTCAGCCTCCCTTTCCAATTTCTCAGAGACAGGAAACATCGTATAGAAATGTACCATTTCCTAAATCCTCACTTCCTCTTTAATATGATTTTAGTCATCATGAAATTTGCTATTTCTTGTTGTTTTCATTTTTATTCACCATCTGTTTGAGCCCTCCGCTTCTTGTTAATATTAATTGCTGTTCATCAAGTTGATTCTGATGTTATGGGCCCTTATACATGGGCCCTTATGTGTAACAGGATAAAATGTTACCCCAACATTCCATCATTCTTGGGCCATCCTCACAATTATGGTTATGCTCGAACAAATTGTTGCAGTTTGTTTGCCAATCCGTCTCATCTAGTGTCTTCCTCTTTTTAGGCTGATCTCTCTTATACCATGCATGGTGTCTTTTCCTAGAGACTGGTTCTCCAAATACCGTGTCCAATGTACCTAATACAGAGTCTTGCCATCCTCTCTTCTAAAGATCCTTCTGGTTATTTTCTTTTCCAAGACAGACTTGCTAGTTCTTCTGTAAGCCCACTGTATATTCCTAGCAACATATTTTATTTTTTCAGTTTTTACACCAACAGACAATTTATTACTTTGTTACAATCAGGCAAGACTCTGTTGATCGGGTCATGGCAAGTGTCAAGCATGAAATCTGTTCCTGATGTGAGCGCTCAGGCATTCCCAGGGCGAAACTTCACTCTGAGGCTCCGCAGGGAGCTGAGGCACTGGCTTGCAGCAGTTGAGGAACAGCCTGAGCAGCAGCACAATGTAAGTGCACCTATTCTCCTTCAGTCTTTCTTTGTCATGGTCCAGTTTTTGCTTGTATGCATTTAAATACAAATATGAGACCAAATATGAAGAATATTAGAACTATTAGTTTTATTGCTTCTACTAGTGACTAGAGTGCTCATAAGTAATGAGATCTCAATTAAAAGAACGGAAATCTCATGTTGATTTTGATTCCTAGTGACCCTAGTCAACAGAGCAGAATTGCTGTTTTGGATTTCTGACACTTCAAATCTACATGGAAGTAGACAGTCTCATCTTCATTCAACAGGTTTTGAACCACTGGCCTTGTAGTTAGCAGCTCTGTAATTTATTTTCAAATTTATCGTTGGATTAGAATGAGAAGTTGGAAAAGAGAAGATAAAGTGCTTTTGTTGTTTATTTCTAGTTTCGGTGGCTGTTAGATTTTATGCCAACTTGAACCTGTGTGAAGGTGTAAGGGTGGAGTCCAACCTACCAATCAGGTCCCAGGATGTGGATGTCTCCTGAGGGGTGTGGTCTTTTTATAATAGACACTTGAATAACTTCTCCTGAGTTTCTGCCCTATGCCTTCCTCCTGGATGAAACTCTGGGTCTGCCTCCAGGGGCAATCCCCTGCGCGACGCTGACCCAGGGGGCTATCAGTAGCCTGTCATGACCTGAATGGCCTGTGATCCATGTGACACTGCACTCACAAAAATGTGACCTCCCTGTTTCCCACTTCACTTTTCTGTGTCATTGACCTGCAGCTATTTGAGTCTGAGGAGGGCTCTGCCTAGTATTGGACCCATGGATTTGAATTGGACTGGATGGGGAAGCCTTGTTGATATCAAGTTCTTTCTTAAGCAGCTATCAGTGTCCCTGGCTATGTTTCTCTAGAAAACAGGCCAAGACACGTAATTCTGATAAGACTTTGTGCTGGCATTGAAACTACTGCTGAATTATTCATTATGGGGAAAACTGAACTCAGCTCTATTAACCATTATAAGTCAGAATATCTTGAATTTCCCCAGGTTGGAACTACTTCTGTCCTATAATATATTTACCAATAGGTGGTAAATTTTTCTTTCATGCATAAATGCTAAAAAAATAAGTTGAAACACTTATTTTTATGTCCTGGGAGTAAAATAAGTTTGCCTAATCAATCAAAGTTCATTCACGGCTTTAACGTAGACAAAAAAGATCTAACGAAATCAACACTAAGCTTTAAGTGATTTAAAAATGTGCCAAGTTTCACAGGATGCTTGGTTTAGTGATGAAGGTGATTTATTTATCACTTTAGAAGCAGCAAGCTACCCAAAGCCCTCTACGATAGACTTAGCACCAGTAGTGTGAAACTTCAGTCTTAAGAGATATGCACATATTTTGTTTTCTACACATAACTTTACTGAAATAGCTTAGCTATTACATAATTTAGCCATTACATTCTTACACCCCCTGAAAGGATAATGTGATAGAGATTTTAGCATGAAGTTTAGTAGGGGAATGAGAAATAAAATGGTCCAAATAAGTCAAATAATTACATCTTTCCATTGCTGGAATTACAATACTTTGGAGGATTTTTGTGACTTCTATGTGCTTTTATGAGACTTAAAATTAAACAAAAGAGCATGAGCAACAAGGACAAATTAGATAACTTGAAGTGCATCACTATTGAATTCATCAAAAGACTTTATTGGCTCAATAGAAGCAGCCTACTGATTGGGGAACAATTTTTGAAAATTATATAGCTGATAAAGTTTTAATATAAAAATACATAAAGAACTACCACAATTTAATATCAGCAACAAGAAGACAAAAAAATTACTTGAAAAAATGAACTAAGAATTTGAATAGATAGTTAGCAAGGAATAAATGCAAGTGATTAGCAAACACATGAAAAGATGCTCAGTGGTACTAATCATTCCTATTTTTACTACTTGCTATCTAATTGACTATTATGGAGATTATGTGGAACAAAGGGATACTCAGTCTTGTGTCGTCTTCTTAATCATTGCTTCATTGGTCATTAGAAAAGTGAAAAAACAAAGTGAAAACAATCATGATTCAGATGTCATGCTAAACCCATTTTTTCCCACAGAAACTTAACACAGAAACACACCAACCTTTGTGACTCCTTGATAAATTGTGAATTATTATTATTTTCATATCTTACACTGACCACTGTCTTCCTTCCCCCACAGGTTCAGTTGTTCATCCCCCTAGGGGTGTGTGGTTATGTGTCACTCATTGTGATCACTTCCACTCCCCCTCTCCCCATCTTCTTCCTACATTTCTTGTATTGCTACCCCCACTCCTGTCTCTGGATTATGTGTGTTCTGAACTCTTAACTCTTATCTGTACCTGTAATTCTGTAAAATTTTTCGGGCAGGAATCTTGCTATATATATAATTTTAATGGGGGCTCTTACAGCTCATATCACAATCCATCCATCCATCCATCCATTGTGTCAAGCCATCATCATTTTCAAAACATTTTCTTTCAACTTAAGCCCTTGCTATCAGCTCATTTCTTCTCCTTCCCTATCCTCTCTCCCTCATGAACCCTTGACAGCTTACAAACTTTTTTTCCCATGACTTACACTGTCTTCCTTCACCTGCTTTTCTGTTGGTCTTTATGGACGTATAAAGCGCTATCTTTTTTCCCCTCGAGTTACATCACTGGGGCACCTGAAGGTGATAATGGTAAACTGAAAATCTAGAAAAAAATAATGGTGATGCATGGATTACTGTTGTAAGAGCACCAATAAAATGCTCTTTTAATTAAAAAAGATAATTGAATTTTTCATCAACTTTTTGAAACCCCTAATGTATACCATAAAAAATAAATAAAACAAATTATCAGACTAAATTTCATTTTGCTTGCCTAGGGGAATTGGCTATTTCATATGTTTTCATCAATTATGTATTACTAGCACAAACCCAGACCCCCCTACAATCAAGTCTATCCCAACTAAGAGCAACCCTGTGTTGCACATCCTTCTGTGAGCAGATACCTTCGTCTGTCCCCATTGGAGAGGTTCTCTGCAGTAAACCATCAACCTGACGGTTAGTAGCCCAGCCCTTCTCAACTTATAATTCACTAGTTGGATTAGATAGTGTGAGATATTAACATGCCCAGGGTTTCATAATTTGCCTGTAAGACACTCAAATGAGAGAAATATATTATTTATGCTGAGTACATTTTTAGCTTGCCATCTTCTGAATTCCTGGATACAAATGTAAGTATGCATGAATTGGATTTTTGATAATTTAGTAATTTCTTTTAAAATGTTGAGATTTTAAAAATTTTATTTTGGTAGTTTAATAATTTCTTCTCAATCTAGTTTCATCCTCTAAGGGATAGTCCAAGAAGTAATAAAGCAGTCCGGTATAAAGCCTCTGGAGACAGATGACTGAGTTCTTTGCTCCTGTATTGCCTCCTTTGTGAAACAGAAATAAATATTGGGAAAGGAGATATAAATGATACAAATTCAGTGCTTGGAGCAGATCTAATATAAAAGAAGCATATGATGTATATTGCATAACTCTTATTTTTGGAAGAGACAGAAATGTGGAGTTGAAC
>PVJH01021073.1:0-39379 GCA_004026705.1 Nesogale talazaci
AGGAGGAGGAACCCCGAGGGGGAGAAACCCAAAGCTTTTATAGTCTATTTTAGGCGTGGCTCTATGTGATAGGTGCAGAGGCTCTATAACGTCACCAGTTACTCTTGAGTATGCGCAGTGCTACTTGTTTATCACTTTTGACTAGGAGTTAGGGTGCGGCCAGGCGCCATCTTATGATGGCAAAGGCTGTTCTCACACCTGTCCCCCTATCATGTTTGACCTTCATTTGGCTCTCATTAATTCCTTTAGGCTACATTGCAGTTGATGGAGCCCCACCAGGAGTTCTGTACCCTCCTGGCCAGTGATTTCAGATCTCTTGTTGTCCCCATGAAGAAAAGAACTTTTAAGGATTGAGCTCACAAGGGAAGATGCGAGTTTTCCAAAGGTCTAATTTTATCCTGAGTGGGCCAACCTTAAACATTTTATCATGCCCCTTCCCTTAATAGGTTAGGTTTACTTTGTTTCCAAGAAATGTCCATCTTATACCCAAATCTGAGAAACCCTTCTTGTCAGTCTTCCTTACTGACAAAAGAATGGTGTTCAAGGCACAAAGAGTCAGGTTCAGCCCACAGCTCCAATAAGTGGGCAAGCGTTTTGGACAACCAGGAGATGTTAGTACGTAGCCCTAACTGCCGCTGTGTTTTATGCATACACCCCCTTTCACCCCACGGAGTGTCAAGACACTGAGATTCAGTACCAACAGAACCATTTTCTTACTTCATCAGGGTCATTCTTTAACAAAACTGGCTGCTTTTGTTTTTTTCCTGACAGCGTGGCAGTGAGGAATACTAGAGCGGGAGACATTGCCACGTGCTGGCAACCACTGTGTACACTTTACCAGGGTCACAGGCATACTAGCTCCCAAGGCTAGTGATGCCAATCCTTGGGCAGTGCAAGGAATGAAGGCTGGCAGTTCCAGCTCAGAGAAGTGCTTTGGAAGAAAGGCCTAGTGGTCTGTCTGAGAGACCAGCCATTGAAGAACCCATGGGGCCCACTCTACTCCAACATGAGGTGGGGGGGGGGGAGAGCACCAGTGTGGCATGATTTCTTGTTTTTGTTTTAGGTGGGGCAGTGGAGAGTTGTTAAGGTCTTGTTTGTTTTGTTTGTTTGGGGGTATTATGATGAATATATTTTGTGACTGATGCAGATCCCTGGAAGAGGGCCATAGGACCACCCCCACCTCACCCTCACCCTCCACATCAGTTGATGGCACCCCCCTAGAGTGACCGGGGGTGGGGTGGGATGGTGGGAGGGTTCTTGATTAAAAATTCGGTTTATATAGAGCAACAAAAGTTTTCATAGAATGCACAAATAGTATTGTAATATATTTATTTTAATTTTAAAATGCTGCAGGACGCAGGGCAAACTGTTAACAAGTGGGACATCTGGTCACAGTGCCCTAAAGGCACTGTCTAAAGACGTTTAGAAACATGTGGTCACTTTGGGCTTTGTCTTTAAACTTGGTCTGCTTCCTGACCTGGGTGATGTTGCTGGGGGTGGTGGTGGTGGTGGTGTGTGTGTGTAAATGAGACTTCTGACTTGTTTTTTATTTTAAGAGTGAAGGGCTCAAGCAGAAAATATTTGGAAATGAATATGGCAACATGTGTACAAATATGTTTGATACAAATGATGTATTGAATGTTATAAGAGCTGTAAGAGCCCCCAATAAAATCATTAAAATCATTTTTCAAAATGTGGAGCCTTTCCTTCCCACCTGTAATTTTAATCACCCACAGTAACATTGAGCATATGCAAGGTGTGGTTAATAATCCTCTCTTAAGAGAAGAAGTGGGGGAGGGGAACCGATATGCACCTGGCGAACAAATGGCACGACAGCCCTTACGTTTTCGCCCATGGGAGCGGCGGGGCGTCGTCTGCACGAACGTTCCGTCGAGTCCTTTGCTCACAGCAGTGCGTTTCAGGGGAAGGAGTCGCTCCGGCCGAGGCCCACCCACAGCCAGGCGAATGGCGGAAAAGTGGGTCTGGGTTCTAATCTAAAAGGAACCGGGTGCTGGGATCGCACGAGGCGGGGATTGTTGTCTGGCTTCGTGGTTCTCGCCCAGGTGAAGGCTGCTGGGCCGTGTTTGCCCGAGAGTGGGCTTCTCTTTATCCCCCGCAGCCCTGGAAGAGGCCGAGAGCCACGCAGCGATCGGCATTGAGCGACACGTGTTCGCTCCAGCGAGGACTGATGAGGGAGGTCACGGGCGGACTGACGGTCGGCCGGATGGATGGACGGATGCACGGACGCGGCCCGCAGCCCAGGTAGGCGGGCCCCTTCCCGCCGGCGGCCGGCGCGCGGTCAGCAGCCTCGCAGATGCTTGCCGGGGCCTGGAAGCCGGCCAGGGAGGCCTGAGCCTGCAGTTGGCACTGGCATTTTTTTGTTTAAAACCAAACAAAATAAAACCAGGTTCTCTCATGTACCACCCTCTGTGATCCTGCTGGAAGGATATCAGATGTAATTATTTAAATTTAATTTGTTAGCCATTCGGTGCTTAATTTAAAGAAACCCACCATGATTTATTAGCATTTTAAAAATAATAAGCAACATTTAATATCTATTAATGAGAGTTCAAACGGATCAGCCATTTAATTTCTTAATACCATGAATCAGAAAAGTATTACTTAAAAGAAACTCCATACTGTGAGCTAGCTCACCACGTGCTTTGTGACCTTGATTCCTCACCATTAGAGGAACCAGAAGCGGCCAGACCAGCGGCCTGAGTTGTCGCTTACAGCAGCCCTGCCACCCCCTGCCGAGAGGGAGGGGCAGAAGATGGGACTTTTAGCAACCAGGCGCCTTCCAAGACTCTCTTTCTCCCTCTTTCCCTCCTGAAGCAGGCTGGCCCCAGGTCACACACCCAGGTAAAGCCAGACAGAAGTGCATCCTGAGCCAAGAAAAAGGTCCCACTTTTGTGCGACCAGATTGACTTCTATCAGCAGCTTCCCACTCAGTGACTTTACAGGCGGAGTAGAACTGCCCGTGTCAGTCTCTGAGGCTGGAGCTCTTTAAAGGAGTAGAAAGCCTCATGTATCACCCACGGAGCAGTCAGAGGTTTTGAACTGCCCACCTGGCTGTTCACATGTGACCCCTACAGAAAATGTCACCACGTGAGTTTCTGTTTTCCTCCTCAACGTTTCTTGAAGCAATGACCGATGTCTTTCTAAGGCGCTCTAGGGGTGCAGGACTCTGCCCACCACAAGGACAGAGGTTCAAACCCAGCACCACTCTGAGGGAGAAAGATGAGGCTTTCTGCTTCCGTAATCTTCACAGCCTTGCGTGCCCTGTGTAGGCTTTGACTGCATGACTCTCTGTTGGTAAGAGCTTTCTAAAACCAGGGCTGGGAGAGAGGGTTCTTAACGGCTCTTCCTGCTCTTCGAGCTTCAGCGAAAAAAGAGCTACTGATGGTGACATGCTGCTTGCCACCAAGACCGCGCCTATCCACCTGACCGTATATATTAGAAACAAAGACACTGCCATCAAAGCCATCCCGACTCACAGCAATCCTATGGGGTAGCTCTCTCCTAAGGAGCAGCTGTTAAGTTCAAACTGCCACCTTTGTGGTTCCCAGCTCAACGCAGAACCACTACACCACCTTTTCTTTTCTTTTCTTTTCTTTTTTTTTGGGGGGGCATCACTGCTCTCCAGTGGTGGGAGTAGGAGGCCCAGCCCCACTGCTGGAATTGAACCTCCGTCCCAGTGGGCCGCAGTCCCGTGCACAACCACTACGCCACCGGGGCTCAGCCCCCACCTTTTCAAATAGCCCCCACCTTTTCAATAGCAAGAAAATACAAACCATGACGGGAAGGTTGTCGGTTCAAAACCCACCCAAAAGCACGTTGGAAGAAAGACCCGGGGATCTGCTTCTGCACAACTAACCACAGACAATCTTACAGGGAATATTCACACAGTGATGCGGATCTCTTCGTGATTATTGGTATATTACGACATGAGCCCAACCCTTAACGTGGGGGAGGGGTGTGCGCAGCCGCAAACAGCAACTGCCCCTCGATGTAAAAGCAGAGTGGCAAATGCGCGCTGTGCCGTAGGTGTGCGGGCAGAGCAGATTAAGCTCGGGGCAGTTGCACACCTATTCCCAAACAGCGTGGGTCTCACACAGATGGCCCGCTGGTTGCGGGAGAGCAGGGGGAGCAGCCCCAGTCAGCGTCAGCACTGCTGCGGAGCAGCCCCGTCTGCAGCCTGAGAGCGTGCATCGGGGGAGCCAGGCCTGGGGCTCTTCCAGGGAGGGGCGAAGCGCTGCCTTGGCAACACAGTTTAATGGATTACAGGAGCCCTTGTTTTAGCCACCGGTGGTGGTGGAAGTGAACTTGGTGCTTCAGAACACTCAGGTGCTCTGGCCCAATTAGGAAATCAGCTGGAGCCTCTCGGGCGCAGGCAAGCCGAGTTACCTGCTGTCTGATGTTTTGCCAACTTGCTTTAGTGCAATCACTCCACGGAACGGGAATGATGTTTCAATTTAGAGTCTTGCTCAGTCAGGACTCTTAAGAAGCTCATTGTCTGGGAGTGGGCTTCCTGCCTGTGCCTGCTCTCTCCTCTGGCCTCTCCTCTCTTGGACACGGGCATGACAGCGCTCACCGGCCAAGTGAGTTGTTATGTTCCTTGGCAGGTCTCCGCTCACAGAGGGGGAGCAGCAGCCGGCCGACAGGGAAGCTGACACCTTGGCATTGGGTGCCCTGAGGCTCTGTCGAGGAGTGGGTCCCGGGGGAGCAGCACCACTTGCTTGGTGCTGGAGATCCAGAGGGCTTATAGTCATCTTGTCTACCATCCTCACTTCATAGATGAGGAGCAGGCAGTTAAGGAAGTTAGCCAGACTTGTGCAGTTTTCAAGCAATGGGAATTAATATTTAGATTTTTCATCCCTGAGACCCCTGCTCCTGTCAAGAGATTGGATCAGGTAATGCTGGTCCTAACGCTGGGTTGTAGGGTGCATGCAGGTACATGGGCACCTTTTGTTTCTTGATTATCATAGTTCTTCCCTGACCGTGGCTGCGACACTGTCTGGTTCCCTTTCTCTATGAATGCTGTCTCCTCTAACTCTTCCCAGCTGTGGCTCTTCAGGATCCCACCCTTATGTTCAAGTCTGACTCCTTCAAGGGGCCAAACCTACCCTGCCTGGCCCTGCCTCCCCGCCTTCCCAGAACTGCCGCCCGCTCCTATCTGGTTTCTTTCCGACTGTAGTTATTTTGTCTGTTTGCTTGCATTTTGGTTTCTGCTTGCCTCCCTTCCACGATTGCAGGGGCCCAGTCTCTTCATAACCGGCTGACTCCTTTAGCACTAGAACATTGCTTGGCTAAATATGCATCAAATGACTAATTTAAATAAACTTGGTCAGAAATTGTAATTGTCTTAGTTAGCTCGTGCTGCTGTAACAGAAATGCTACGAGTATCTAAAGAAACTTATATTCCCACAGTTTCAGGGAGCTAAAAGTCTGAATAAAGGGTGACTGCAGGAGGGGAAGATTACCTCTCTTCCTGTGTCTCTTTCTTTGAGGGAAGACCCTTGTTCCTTTTTCTCTCCTATAGCCCCGGCAGTGTAGTCAGCAGTTTGACACCACCTGGAATCTGTAGTAGAAAGACAAGGCATTCTACTCTACTCCCATAAGGAGGCACAGTCTTGGAACCCCACAAGGGCAGGTCTACCCCATCTTTAAGGAGGCCAGGCACTGGAGTGGCCTCAATGGTAGGGAGTAGCCCTGAATGGTAGGCTAGCCCTGAAATTCCCTGGTTTCTTGGCAATCTCCCTTCCCGTTGGTGCTGGTTTCTGTGGCTACAACTCAGAAGTAATGAGGTTTAGGACCCACCCTACCCTGATTTTTATTGTTTTATCACCGTAACAAAGAAACCCCTGTTCCCAAATGGGAATGTATCTATAGCTTTCTCGTTGTTAGAGAATCGATTCCATCTCCTAGTGCTCCTACAGGAGTGGTTACATGTTGGTCCATGATCCATGTGGCTGGGAGCTCGAAACTACCTGCAGCTCCTCACGAGAAAGACTGGGCTTTCTAGTCCCATAAATGTTAGCCATCTGGAAAACCCACAGGGGTCGCTATAAGTCAGTGTTAACTGGATGGCAGCGAGTTTGGTTTGGTTTTAGAGTGCCTCTATAAAGAACCCTGAGAGTACAGTGGATGACATGTTGCGTGCTAACCACAAAACCACCAGTTGCTGCTCCACAGGCATGTGAGGCTTTCTACTTCTGTACAGTTATTATCGTGGCCATCCACAGGGGCTGGTTCTGCCCGGTCCTCTAGGGTTGATTTGAGTCGGAATCAACTCGAAGGCAGCAAGTGTGGTATTTGGGGTTGGAGAGCCCCTGTGGGCAGAGGAGAGTGACAACCTGAGGGTTCTGTGGGTCCCTCATAAGTAAAGTGATGAGATTTTAACATTGGTAAAGCGGGATACCATTGAATGGTTGTTGGGTGGGGGTGGGGGGTAAGAGGATAGAGGCAGTATATTCCCTTCCTGTTCTCCCGCCGTTCCCTAGTTTGTCATGCATTCTTTCCAAAAATCAGGATTAAAAAAAAAAAAGGAAATGTATGTGACAGCATGTGTGCAAATGTGCTTGATACAAATGATGTACTAAATGTTGTAGTAGCTGTAAGAGCCCCCAATAAAATTATTTTTAAAAATGCCATGGGATGCAGGAAAATTATTTAAAAGCAGGACTGTTCCGCCAAAAGCGGGACGTCTGGTCACTTTACTCATAAGGCAAAACATTACAGAAGCAGATTGCCACACCTTTTTTTTCTCCACAGAGCAGCTGGTGGGTTTGAACAGCCAACCTTTTGTTTTGCAGCCAAGCACTTAACCACAGTAGCACCAGATACTGGCCTGGGTGGCTGGCTGCTCCTTTACCTTTTTTTTTGGGGGGGGGGGCAGCAGAAGTTATCTATAGTTTATTAAAAAGTATTTTCTCAGTTATTATTTTTCATCTGAATTTTCTAAAACTTCTGCAGTGAATATGTTTTCTAAAATCAGGATCACAGTGTTAGTATTTAAATATTGGATAAATAGTAGTAATTATTACAATAACTATTAAGATTGTTTTCTTTGTTTATTTTTATAATTTCGTTTTTTTTTTAATTGGGGGGCATCACTGCCTTCTGGTGGTTGTGGGAGCTACCCAGCCTTGCTCCTGAGAGCTGCTGCTGGATTTGAACAGCCAAGCCTGTGAGCCACAGTCCCACACTCAACCACTATGCCACCGAGTTTCAGCCCTAATTTCATTCTTTATTTCTTCAGTGAAATAGCAATTTTTAAAAAAATTTGGGGGTTCATACAACTCTAACCATAATGCATACATACATCCATTGTTTCAAACACATTTGTTGCCATCATCATTCTAAAAGCATTTGCTTTCTACTTGAGTCCTTGAGTCAGCTCCTCGTTTTTCCCCTCTCTCCCCACCCCCCTTTCATTCAGGAACCCTTGATAATTTATGAATTATTATTATTTTGTCATGTCTTACACTGCCCTCTCTTCCTCTCACAGCCATCAAGTCAATGCCAACTCCTAGAGAAATCCCTCAGAAAGGGTAGAACCACCCCTGTGGGTTTCCAAGACTGTAACTTTTAACGGAAGTCACAAGTCCCAGCTTTCCCCCGAGGACTGCCTGGGGGTTTCATACAGCAGTCGTGACACATCAACCACTTGTGCCAGTGCTCCTGGTGGCATAGGTCTGGGGGTTATGATCTAGGGCCACTCAATGGCAGTGGCATTGTGAGGAGGCCCAATCCATTCCCTGACCGTGACTCAGACTTCCTTTCCCGTAGCTGCTGTGGGGTAGGGGCTGGGCTGACAGCCCCAAGATTGGCAGTTCGCCTCCACTGTCACTGCAAGAGCGAAGCTGAGGCTGTCTGCGCCTATAGGCCTTTACCGTTTTGGAAACCCCATGCAGGGCCACTATGAGCTGGACTTGACTTTGTGGCGCTGGGTTTGGGTTTTTGGACTTGCCCATATTTGAGGGCAGGGTGAAGGTGCTGCAGGCCAAGGAGGGGTGCACATGGGTGCAGCTTGTCACATAGACTGTGCTCTCAGTGGTAACTCACCATCTGCATTGCATGAGTTTCGGAAGCACCAAATCCCCAAACTGAACTCATTTTGACCCCTTAGGGCTTAGAAGAACTGCCCCTGTGGGTTTCCTAGACAGTCAGTCTTTTTTTTTGGTGGGGGGGGGGCATCACTGCTCTCCGGTGTTGGGAGTAGGAGGCCCAGCCCCACTGCTGGAATTGAACCTCTGTCCCAGTGGGCTGCAGTCCCACGCACAACCACTACGCCACTGGGGCTCAGCCGGACAGTCAGTCTTTGTGGAAGTGGAGAGTCTCATCTTTTTCCCATGAAGGAGCAGGTGGTTTCGAACTGCTGACCTTGTGGTTAGCAGCCCAACTGGTAACCCACTCTGCCCCACAGCTCTTGAAATATTACCACCTGATATTCTCTGTCAGCCATATGGTCATCCTCAGAGGCTCTCTTGGGGACAGGCTGACTATGTTCAGGCCAATCGTAGGGGTATTGGGTTATAAGGTTCTGGACACTAAATTAGGTCCACTCCTGGGGTGGGGGAGGAGGGATAGGGCCCCACTACGGCTTCTGAAGTGGCTAGCCCCACAGTCAGTCAGGATTAGCTAGTGAGCATGCACTCACAGGTGCCTGGTCTTGAGCTCAATGATGGCGGGAGGGAGGGAGTGGCGTGGAGAGCCCAGCCACAGTGACCAATGACGGGTCACACGGGAGTGAGCATTCCCAGTCACTCAGAGGAGCCCGTGCAGGGCTAGGCGCAGGAGACCCAGGGCAGCAATGGGGTCTGTCAGCAGCTGACAGGGAAGGGCTTGGGGTCTGGGGAGGAAACTCCCGAGCAGTGGTTCTCACCCTTCCTAATGCCTCCACCCTTTAATACAGTTCCTCATGGTGCGGTGACCCCCCTCCCAACCTAAAATTATTTTCGCTGCTACTTGACAACTGTCATTTTGCTGCTGTTATGAATCGGGCGACCCTTGTGAAAGGGTCGCTTGATCCCCAAGTTGAGAACTGCTGCCCCAGAGTTAGGCAGGGCCGCTGTCCAGGTAGGGCTGTGTTACCTGGCAGGGAACCAGGACTGGGTTTGGGAAGGGTGGCAAAGCATTCACCAGATCGTGTTGGGACCCCTGGCTCCCCAGTGTCCTGCAGAGGATGAGAGAGAGCCTGGCTGTGCCTCGAAGCCTTTGATGAGGTGAGTGTAGTCCTCGGTCAGCACACAGCTCCAGGGACCTGGGGTGGGGGTAGAAGACACTTCTCTCAGAGTGGTTACAAGTGGGGCTACTCACCGCAAGCAGGTTCGGCTGTTCGAAACCACCAGCTGCTCCTCAGGAGACAGGCAGGACCTACTTGCTGCTCCCACAAAGAGTCCGTCTCAGGAAGCCTCCGGGCTGCTCCGTGCCGGCTGGGAGTTGATATTGACTGTGGCAGTGGTTGATTTGGAGCCTGTGGAAAAACGTGGTCATCTAGAAAATGAAATTCATTCTTCCCCCCCTGAATGGACCCTTAGCTGCTTGGCATAGAACAGAGCTGTCAGCCTGCTCACTGCCCCAGTCCTGGGTTGAGGCCTCCCAGGAACCTAAGTGGGCACCCTGGGGTGCAGGGCCCCTCCTTCCCGGCTCGGCTTCAGCTGGGACACAGGACACGGGAGACAGGAGGCACCAGAGACTCATTGAATGGTTCGTGAAGAGAGCGCTGGTGAAGCTTCAGCTGCGGCCACCACTAATGCTGGAGCGGCACGCAGCTTGGGAAGGCAGCGAGGGGTGAGAGAAGACGAGCTCGCATATGCGTCGGTGGCTTCTCTTCCTGCTTTGGGAGATCCTCCCAGAGGACGACCTTGGCTCAGAGGATTCGACCCCCGTGCTTTTGCCTGATGGCGAGAGTCCAGACTTAGGAGTTTTCAGGGAATGAGAAGCATGCCCTATCTACACAAGGAGACAGAGACCTCCAGAATGAGTATTGGGGTTACCTGCAAAGTCCAGTGTCTTTTTGTCTGCCACAGTTCGACTTCCCGCTAGGTATAAAGTAGAGAGGAACATCAGGCAAGCCCACCATAAAGGCTTGAATAATGTACCTCTAAATTCATTTCCACTCAGCCCCTCCCCTCAGAATGTGGCTTTCTTTGAAAGCAGGGGCGAGGTAGATATAATTAGTTAAGATGGATTCACATCGGGTGGATGAGGACCCGCCCTCCAATGCTGGGTCCTTACAAGAAGGTCACAGTAACATTAGGTACATGATGAGAGGCGAGCTCCTGGGACCTGGAAGACAGAGGCTTCGGGGGTGTGTCTCACACACAAGGAATGGCAGGGATTACCAGCAAGATCAGAAGCAAGGAGAGAGGCCTGGGGCAGATTCTCCTGCAGCAGCCACAGAGAACCAGCCTTGCTCCCCTTCGATTCCAGCCCTTTGGCCTCCTGACTGTGGGAGAATAAGATTTTGTTGCTGTGAGCACCCAGACTTTGGTTCTTGGTGACCGAGGCCTGGTGGCGTGGTGGATTATGCATAGAGAAGCACCCCACAAGGCTGGCACACCGTGGCCAGCAAACTTGGTGAGGCTGTCTGCTCCTCTGATGATTCCCAGCCCGAGAAACACACAGGGGCATGTCTACCCTGTCCTATTGGCTCGCTTTGAGACGGAATCAACTCGATGATGGTGAGTTGGTTTGGTCTGGAGTCCCAGGAAGAGAGATGTCCAGTGTGGCAGAGATTGGAACCATCAGTGCTCAGGAGAAGGCAGGCCATCTTACCAGAAAGAAGCTGTGGTGAATCTTTGAAGGGGGAGCCCTGGGATGGGGGACGGAATCCGTGCTATGAGGTTGGATGGACCCAACTAAAGCTATGCTATTACTTGGCATAGCTCCTGTCCCTCAACCCTTCACCAGGGTCGCCCTGACGGTGAGTACTTTACTGCACAAAGTTCTGGGTGACTCAGCTCAGCTGACCTGGGCCCATGCCTTGCCCCGTCTCCAATCTCAGTCCGTTGTCATCCTTCCCCCCAACTTGAGAATTTGAAGAAGCACTATCTCATTTCCTCTGAACCCCGCTTCTCTGGTAGGGACCTTGAATCATCTCAGGAGCACCTCCTCTGCTAACACCCTCTCAGGCAGATGACCCCCAGAGCACCTGCTGCAGACTCCCTGGGGTTTTGAACCAGTGTGTGGCCTGAAGTCAGTCCCAGGGGTGCAGGGGATTGCCCATTGGATTGCTAACCACACGGCCGGCAGTTCAAACCCACCACCAGCTACTCCCTGGGAGGGAGATGAGTCTGTCTGCTCCCAGAATGACTTACCGCCTTGGAGCCCCTAAGGAACAGGTATGCGCTATCCTATAGGGTTTCCTGGGAGTTGAAAAGAACTTGATGGCAGTGAATCTGGGTCTTGGCCAGAAGGGACTCAAGGGCATAACTATGCTTATAATGTGGGCCGTGGGTGATACCTGGGCCTGCCCTGACCCCTGTGCTCCAGCGAAATCAAGACTTGGTAGAATTTCTATTGTCACTGAGTGATAGTTGGAGTTCTGTAGCTGTGGAATTATAGCTAATGGAAAGCAAATGGGTGAAGACTCAAGAAATAAGCCCTTGAACAGCCAACACCATTTTGTAAAGCCAACAGGCTATTATGCTGCTTGATGTGGGTAGAGATGATCACTTGTGTGTGTGTGGGTGGGGGAGGGGGGTTGCCCACGTCTGACCAGAAACGATGCTCCCCCAGGCTTTCCAGTGGTCCTGCCCTTCATGGTCACCCCCCACGGGAAGCCTCAGGCCCTTCTCCTGGGCCTGTCATCACAGTCGCCAGCCTGATACTTGGTGCCCAACCCTCAGATAGCCTCTCAGAACCCAAAGTCCTCCCGTAAGCTCCTCCTGAGCCTTCTCCTGCAGGCAGCTCACTGCCCAGCTCTTCGGCCCTTGTGCCCCAGAAGAGGCTGTGACAGGCCTGGGGTGGGCTGCCGTGGGCGAGGAGCCCAGAACACTGGCTCTTGACTCAAGGAGAGAAGTTGCTGTACAGAGTGACGTTTCCCGGGTGGGCTGACCCCCGGTCTCTGGGCGCATCTTGCCCTTTCTCCTCAGAGGGGTGGTGTCAGCAATCATACATTTGCATGAGGGCCCTTTCCTCCCTAGATCATGCCATCCTCGTCCCAGTTGCTAAAAGGCAATTTAATATGCAGAAGCTCTGCTGGAACTGCATGAGGTTATGACATGAGGAAATGGGAAATAAAACCAAAACAAAATAAAAAAAAAACCTAAGCCCAAGCTCTGCCCTTCAGTTGTCCTCCTCAGAGAGGGTGCTGCCAAGGGCAGCGTGGGAGGCAGGCAGTGGCTCTGGGAATGCCGAGGCAACATCAGAGGTTGGCACAAGACTCTCACGGCCCACCCAGATTCTCCAGTTCAAGCTGGTACAAACACGGAGGGGTTGTTTCTCACCCCTACTCCCTCCCCCCGCCCCCGCCCTGGAAGATGCTGGGAGATTTTCAGACTACCCCTCTGAGATGGGGGAGGCAAGAGGGGGACATGCAGTAACTTAGCCCTTCAGAAGGTGCCTCCACTCACCAGTGACTATCTCACTTAGCTATTAAATGTCACCGCAGCCTTGTTCGCACAGGGGGAGAGGATCTACATCTAGCAGCAAAAAAGGTGATGAAATAAAAGAGGTTGGGAAATGACACCCCGCCCCCCCCCCCTTTCCGGGAGGTTTGTCATATCTCCTGCATAGAGGAAAATTGCTTTCTGTAAATCTTGGTCCAACAGAACAAAACACCTATTTCTTTCCAGTTGGGGAGACAGCCGTTCTCCTCGGCATAATGAAGGTATTGTAAGCTGTGACTTTTACAAAGTCTGAGGGAAACCCATCTGCAATCTTGACAGATATGATCTTTCCAGGATGCGCTGTTCGTTTACGACGGCGAGAGACCTCAATTAATTTATGAGTGAGGACAGCAGGATGTGACCCCGTGTGCCTTGCCTAGGTGGAGCTGTCCCTGTCTGAATTTATGTTCTGGTAATTTAAAAAAGATTTATATTAAGCTTTTCTTTCATTTTGAGAGTAGATTAAAATTCTAATGGAAACCATTTGTATGCATTTGTTGAGTTGAATAGTATTTATGGCTGTGTGGGAAAAAAATGCTGCAAAATTCTGCCGATGATAAAGCCGGTGGAGCAAGAATAAGTGTAAAAACAGGCAGGAAATGCTCAATAGAAGCCATACTGTATTATACAAGCGTAATGAGGGAGGGAAGCCGAGCAGAACGGGGCAGGGATTAGGCCCCCGCGTAGGACAGTTTTCCTTAGTTAGTGTAAGGTTTTTATAGCCCTTTTATGACTGAAAACCGAATTTAAATGTTGGAGGAGGCCACATGGGTCCTCGCAGACAGACCCTGTGGCCATGATGTCCTTTCCCATCATCCTGGAGCCCGCCCCGCTGGTGGCCAGGACCATGCACGCGGAGCCTCGGCGTGTGGGGAGGAAGCCGTTTTTGCTGAGAAAAAGATGCTGAGAGCGGGATCGAAACCACGTGACGCTGGGGGCGGGGGGCGGGGCGGGGGCGAGAGGTGAGTGTACTGAGCAAAGGCCGCGCCCGGGGCCTGCGCTGCTGGTGACTGTCCAGTGGAAGGAAGGGACACCACCCTGTCCCGTGCCCTCCCACGGTGGGCTACAGATCAGGCCCGTGTGCCCCCCTAGGGCTGTGTCGTGGGCTGGTTTGCACAAGCAGATCGCCGCGCCTTGCTGCCTGCTCCACCTGCATCTGGAAGCTTCGCAGACTGCCCATGGGCGCTGACTGCCCACGAGGCGCTGCGGCGGGGAATTGAACTCGCGTCTCAGGTGTAGCAGGTGAGGAATTGACCGCCGCAGCCGCCTGCCCTTTTCCAGAAACGCGGCATCTCAGGGATGTGCCTCTGACTCACACGTTCATTACCAAGGTCACTTTGGCCGGTGCCGGCGGGGAGGGCCACTATCCCGTCCAGGGTAAAGGAGAAGAGGCCCGCCCGCCCCCCAGCCCTGTCTGTCTGGCCTTTCCCTGAGCCAGGGCAGGAGTGCTGGTGACAAGATGTCTTCTAGCACAGCAAACCCTGGGACAGCGTCTGCGGGAAGACATTGAAGAAGGGCCGCCTGCTGTCACCTGTCTCAGGGGAGCAGAGCCGGGGGTCCGGTGAGCGCCTCACCTGATGGGAGGGGCAGAGAGATTTGGGGCAGTGAGAGTGTAGCCGGGAAGTTCGCATTGTCTCAGAAACATGGAGATTTCTTGAGAGCTCAGGGTTCTGTTCTGGGGGACTTTTTTTTTCGTTTCCCCCTTCCCCCCCCTTCCCAGCTGTAAGCATGTTCCCGAGCAGAGCTGCATGGATGTCATAAAATACCTGACGATGCATTAGAGCGGAATTGTACATTAGCAAATTTTACAGATGCAAAGTGGTGTTGCTGTCAACGGAAGCCTGCATGGGAAATCAGGAGCGGCTTAAGAAAACTCCTGTCGGCTCTCAAGATTACACGGACACCTGAAATGCAGGCGTTTTGATTTCGGTGTTTCCCGACCTCAGTAATGTCCCCGCCTTACCCCCAAACACACGGTCCTCCTGATTCCTTTCTGCGGCTCCTCGACCTTCAGCCTGAGGTCCCTTCTGCTCTCTTTAGCGCATGTCAGATCTGTGGGGCTGGGAAGTAGGTCTGTCCTGCCAGCTGCCTGCTGCCGTCCTCGGGCACAGTTCTGGGCTCGTAGGGCTTATTGCTGTGTGCCATCTAGTCGGTTCGAACCCGGCGCAAGCTGACATACCACAGAACGGCGCCGCCTGGACCTGTTCCACCATCACAAGGGTTCCAAGGCCATTGGTGTGTCCACTGTGTCTGTCCATCTCATTGAGGGCCTTCCTCTCTGTGGCTGCCCCTCCACTTTATCAAACATGTCCCATTTCAGGGACGGGTCTCTCCTGACAATATGTCCAAAGTGGCTAAGATGACTTATTAGAGTGGGGAGAGCAATACATCTTTATTGAGCCAAACAAATTATTCTAGCGCCCGTGGGAGACACAAACAAAGGGAAGACTCAGTTCCTGTCTGCAAGAGGCTGAGCACCCAGCCTGGGTGTCAGAGCCTGCACTGAGCAGACCCCTAGCTTTATATTCAATGACCCACGACACATTTTTATTTCTCTGTTTGATTTTTCTCTATTGTGTTCAATGCAGAGGAGGTACCATGGGGTCAGGTTGAGTAGAGGCTTCTCAAAGGTGTCCACAACTTAATCTCCTGAGCCTTGTGCGTAGTCCAAACTAAACCCTTGCCCTCTAGTAGATTCTGGCTCACAGTGCCCTCGGCAAGATTTCTGAGGTTGTCCATCCTCACGGGAGCAACAGCTTCATCTCTCTTCCTCAGAGCAGCTGCTGGAGATGAACCGTCAACCCTGTGATGAGCAGGCTGTCCTAAACCTGCTTTCTTGGTGAACCCGTGAGTCGAATAGGTCCCCCTGTTGACAGAGCCATGTGTCAGAGCACAGAGCCTGGCCGTCAGCACTAAGTTCTCTGAAGCAGATCTCCAGCTCTTTCTTCAGAGGGACCTCTGGACAGACTTGAACTGTCAATCTTCTGGTTGGTAGCCAAGTCCCCACCAAGGTCTCGACTTTTCTATTACTTCCCTTAGTTCCCAGTATTTTTAAGTCACTATCATTTAGCAGAGCTAGAAGCCAAGCACTAGCAATGGTACATTTTTTCGTCCTTCATGCCCCAATGAACCCTAGGCAGTTGGTGACATAGAAGCTCCAGGAGTGTAGTGGTTGTGAGTGGGGCTGCCATCAACCAGGTCAGCAGTTTGCAACAGCCCACAGCTCCTCAGGTGAAAGGCAGGGCTTTCTCTCTCCTCCTTTAGACATCCGTCTCAGAAGCTCCCAGGGGCAGCTTTACCGTGTTCTAGAAGGTCGCTGCGAATCGACTTTGGCTCAATGGCAGAGTGTAGTTTGGCTTTTGGTTGGGTAGTTGACATTACTGCTGCGGTCCTTCCATGGCGCAGCTGAACAAAGAGGTGCAGAGGAGAGGGCAGCAGCCACGGCCTGCTGAGCAGGGAGCTCGGGTCTGAATTCACCGTGGGCTTCAAGTCCAGTTCTCATTCACCTGTTCACAGGCTGCTCAGAAACAAAGCAACTCATGGCCTTTGAGTCGATTCAGACCCAAAGTGAGGGACCCTGCAGGACAGAGTAGAAGCGGCCCTGCAGGATGCCCAGTCAGTAACTCTTGCCGGCACTAGAAAGCCTTGTCTTGCTTCCTCAGACAGAGCAGCTGGTGGGTTCACACTGCTGACTCGTGGTTAGCAACTCAGTACATAACCCACCATGCCAGCTTTGCGGCTATTTATCGGGCAGCTACGTACACAATCTTGGCACTTGCTGGAGCTCAGGGTTCACAATACAGCATCTACCCATGGATAACCCATAAACTATTAGGAAAAAATAATACTTACACAAAATGATCTCATCGTGTGTAAAGTGTTCCGATTGTGGGAGATAGGGGTGTGCTCTGGGCCACACTAACTTGGAGAGGGAGCAAGGTTTCCCAGCAAAGCAATGGACCGAGTCGTTGGAAAATGAGTAGGCTTATTGGGAAGGCCGCAGTAATGCCAACGGTGGTAAGATCTATGCAGGTTGTTGTGGCCAGGTGACAGGGAATAGGTTCTGACCCTTTGCGACCCTGAGTACAAGAGAATGAAACACTGCCTGCTCTATCCATGCAAGAGAGTCAGCTTAACAAGACATCCTGACTCCCCCATGGGGAGAGCAAACCTGTGCCCCTCACCCCAACATTCTCTATGCATACGAGGCACCACATGGGGTAGCTTGAATAGAGGCTCCTCAAAGGTGTCCACCCCTTAATCCCCAGAACCTGTGGGTAAACCCATAAAAACCCACCACTGTCTTGTTGATTCCAACCCACAATGATGCAGCATCACTGCATCTTTGTAGACAGTGGGCATCTGTGAATCTTTATGGGAGCAGGCAGCCTCCTCGGTCTTCCTTGGAGCGGCTGGTGGATTTGAACCGGCAACCTTGTGATGAGCAGATGGCCACTTCTCCAAGAGCACCACCGGGGAAGCTGTGTGTCTATTACCTTATATGGCAAGAGTCATGGTGCAGTTGTGGTCGAGTGCAGGACTTGGAGACAGGGAGAAGTGCCTGGAGCATTTGGTGAGCAGCATGGAAGCGGGCTATAATAGAGGTCCTCCAACTCCTGGCACCTGGGCCATGTCCACACACTTGTTGCACGGTTTGAGCCCACTGTCACAGCTGCTGTGTCCCTCCATCTTGCTGAGAGTCTTCCTCTCTTTCCCTCCACCAAGCACACTGTCGTTCTCCAAGAGCTGGTCAAGGGCTTCTTACATGAGGTGAGCAGGAGGTCTGGGAGGACCCGAGAACCTTCCACAAGCAAGCCCTAGAAGCTAAAGAAGCCAGAGGGCCTTCCATCCTCCAGAAGGAACCAGTCAGCACCATGGTTTTAGCCTCAGAAGACTCATGTTGGATTTTAACTTCCAGCATGATAAGAGAATAGAGCTGCGTTCAAAGCCACTAGGTGTGTGGCCCTGTGTTACAACAGCAGTGGGAAACGAATGCATCCCACATCTCCTTGCATGTGTTCATGGCTTGTCTTCCATCCTCTGCTGGAGTATCAGCTTCCGTGGGGACGGAAGCTTCACCTGCTATACTGATGGTGAAGTCTCCACTGTCTAAAGCCGAGTGTGGCATAGGAAGAGCATGTGGTTGATGTGCGTTGAGTGAGCGAAGATGGAGGTGAGGGCGAGAAGGGGAGGGAAGGGTCACGGTGTGCTCTGAAGTGGCAGGTGGATAAGCCGGCTCCCTGAAGTGAGATGAGACAGTTGTAGAGACTTAGAGGTGTCGAAGGGAGGGAATAGTTTGGAGCACCTCACCCTTTATTCTGTGGGAGGAAGCATTGTTACTGAAAATCGAGGCAGGGTCACATTTGTTCATTGAGGTTTACAAATCTCCCCCTGAAATTAAAAGTAATATGTGCTCTTTATTAATAGTTGCAAAATATATGGAAACATGAATTAAAAAACCCATCCACTTATAATTTCATCCTAGAAAGGTAGCCATATTTTACGTATGTCTGCGCTGGTGGCGTGGAGGTTAGTTACACTTGGGGCTGTGAAGCACAAGGCGCGTGGTTAGAAACCACTAGCTGCTCTGCGGGAGAAAGACCAGGCTTTCTACTTAGTAAAGAGTTCCAGGGTGAGACTCTCCCAGAGGCATCATCAGGCTGTGATCTGAGTAACCGGTTGGCGTCCACCCCTACACCTTCATAGAAATGCAAGTTGGCATAAAAATCTAACTACCACACCAAAATACCCTAGTAAGGTAAGAAGCAGATGACCGCTCTCCCAAGGCTAGGGAATTGGCAGTTAATAGACTGTGCTTTGGTTTAGATCTATTGCTTTGGGGATAGCCTATGAATGCCAACCCAAGATCAATATATATTTGCTGCTTTCATACTCTTTGTTTTTTTTTGGGCATCACTGCTCTCTGGTGGTGGGAGTAGGGCTGCTTTCATACTCTTTTTGCTTTAGAATTACTTTATGCTCCCATGGGGATGATATAGAATTCTCTCAAAGAAAATGACAATGATGTTTTGGATTTTTATAAATCATTTTATTGGGTGCTCAGACAACTCAGACAACACAATCTACACATCAATTGAATCAGGCATATTTGTCCCTATGTGGCCCTCATCCTTTTCTAGACATTTACAACAATAATGTTTTTAAAAACAGCCAGGGAGAGATATATCAATCATAGATATAAAAGTGGGTTTTGAGCTCTCACTTGATCATAGCCCTAATATAAGAACAGCTGTTCTTTGTGACATGGTCCTGCTTGGTACTTGCCCTCCTGAGATCACTGAAGACAGGGGTGATATGGCAAAGTGAGGTGAAGAAGTCAGAAGGTGCCCACCTCTGAGAAAAAACAGTGTCTGGGATCTTAAAGGCTTGTTTCAAAAGAAAGCAGCCATCTAAATGAGGAATCAGCTAAGTCCACCTGGATGAAGCATGTCAGCCTGTGTGATCCAAGGACTGTAAATAAAGCCAAACCTGGAGGCAGGAACGGTATCAGAGCTTGATTTCTAAACACCTGTTTGTGGAATACCTTGGATGCTAGTGGAAGCCTGAAATCCATGTGGAAGAACCTCATGCGGATGGAGTCTCAGTGAATTCACACTGACCACAGTCTAGGGATGTGACCAGCCTTTCTTTCTGACAGAGAGCATTGTTAAGTGAATTTTAGCAGCTGTAGGAAGGTGGGAATGCCAACACCTTGTCCTTTGGTCTCCCTTTGGGCCCATGTGGAATGTATTCCAGTTTTTAAATATTTTCTATTCTCTTCTTGATGGGGATTTTTTCCACTGTTTTATTTGCTCATTGTTGTTGCATCCTTCTTGTGTTTTTGTCTTTGTTTTGCTATGGAATTCTGGATGAGGGAATGAATAAAGATAGCAACAGGAATAATAATTGCCTGGGGACCTGGAAGGAGAGATTGGGGGTGGGGTGGGCACAGAAATGGGGCGTCAACAACAGTCTATTAAGAAGGAGGGACATTTTCCAGAGCTGATTGTGGTGACAATTGCACAACTCTTTTTAAAGTATGATTGAGCTCTTGAATTGTATGATGCATTAATCACATCTCAATACAATGATTTTAAAATGTAGCACTACCAAATTACAGAAACTTTATTAAGCAAAAATCTCAAAATGTGAGGCTATTATTTCTTGACATATCTTCCATCTAGGTTGCTATTTCTGATGATGTTTCCATGCCTCTACATCAAAATGGCAATCTTGGCATTCTCAAGGGACTCGTGTTTCTTTTAGATGTTCTTTGAGTTTGGGGAACAAAAAAGGAGTCTCAAGAGACAAAATCAAAGCGACGGGTGGGTGGGGTAAGGTTTCTCAATGAACCCTCAGATAGCAATGTTGTTGCAATGGGGGACAACTTACTGAGTCCAGTTTCCTTGGCCTTTTTTTTTCCCCTTCTCACCAATACAGCTTTCAGTTTTCTTTAACCTTCTTCATTATAAGTCTGTGTGTTCATCCTGCATTGTCTGAGAAACTTGATCCAAAGATCACCCCTTGGGAATCCCAAAAAACAGTCTCAATAACTTTCTGTGCTGCAGATCCACTTGGAAGCCACTGTTGATCGGACCTTGCTTTCTGGATCATTTTGATGAATCTGAGATGAAATCCCCAATGATGGTTCATTCCATGAAGCTATCTACAATCAGTTCAATCTTACCTAAAAGACCAATGAAAACACTTCCTGCCATGCTTTTGGTGCTGACAGAATCAAAGCTTGCTGATGGCAAGATGTTAGCTTTGCTAACATACACAATACCAAACACTTGAGGTCACAATTTCTTTTTTTTTTTTAATTTTTATTTTTAGGCATCACTGTCCTCTGGTGGTGGGAGTAGGAGGCTCAGCCTTTGCTCCTGTGAGCTGGAATTGAACCTCCATCCCAGTGGGCTGCAGTCCCGCGCACAACCACTACGCCACCGGGGCTCAGCCCGAGGTCCCAATTTCAGTCGCTGTCATAGCCGTGATCATTCTACCATTCCTCCACACCACTTTCTGGACTTAAATCACAGTTTCCTTGTTCACAATGGTCTTCTCTTTCTTGACTCATCTGTGAGGTTGTTGTGACAATCCTTAAAATGCTTGATCCATCTAAAAACTATTTTTCATATATATATATACATACACACATATATGTATATTTCAGCATTCCTGTAAACTTGTTATAAAGCTTTCATGATTTTGGATAATATTTAGATGAGTTTTATTAGAAATCTGACATGAAAATAGGTTCCACCCCCCACCCACCACCCACCAAGGCAGAAAGGTCTCCTGTTTGTGAAGACTGTGATAAATGGCCTGGGAACCCTGTCTGACCTTCTCTGGCCTCTCTGTTGCCCGCCAGGAGTCAGACCAGACCTGCCTCCGCCCTCCTCCTCTCCCTCATCTGACATTGCCCGTTTCTCCAATGGCACTCTGCTTCTGTGCTGCAATGGCTACACTCACAAGTAGGGGGAGGTACCCAAGAAGTTAGCAGGGCTGTCCCATGACAAGACTCACAAGTCAGTAAGGACACAATCTTTGGTCTCCTCAACCAACCACATGGTCTATGGGCCTTTGCCTGATGGGCCAGGAAGACTCTGTCCCACAGTTTCCCTGTGAGAGCCAGATGAGGAGACCAACGTCATCTCAGCTCTGCTACTCACAGGCTCCTGTTCCAGTCACTGATGGGTCTGGTCTCAGCGGCCTCTGAGACTTCACACAGAGACCGTGGACAAAGATCGTGGATGTGTTATTCCAAGTCTGGGGGGTAGGGGGGATTTCTCTTTGCTGCTGTTGCTTCAAGGATGGCTCATCCTTACAGCCAGCATTGCCCTAACAGAAAATGACCAATCCCCTGTTCGCACAGACCACCCCATCATTTGTTGGGAGCTACACAAACTTGGAGGAGTTTCACTGCAGCACCAAGGCGTCCTAACAAGATGGACTTGTCTGCAGTTGTGCACTGTTCACAGAATCATGTCTAAGTATGTTTTGCTTGGCATCCACCCAGGTACGTATGATAGCAATACCTTTTGACTTACCTTTGCGTAGTGCCTATTCAGTGTTTCTTGGAAAGTGAATGAATATGTGTTTCAGAGAATCTCCTGATACATAAATCTTTGTGTCTATCTCTAATAATTTCTTTAGAGGAAAAAACTGACTTGCAGGTGGAAGTATTGAGTCAAAGATGATATTTCTTAAGGGTCCTTGATATATATGGCTGAAGTGCCTTTCAAAAAGGTTGTAAAAAATGTTGTAAAAATTATAACTCGACAAGCCATATTTGAGTGTCTTAGTTCACTGTGCCAGTAGTGGTAATAAAATTTTTTAAAAATCCATATTTGCATTTTAGAGAAGTCTCCATGGGAATAGGGAAGTGGTAGTTAGGGGTCTTGCTCAGGCAAACAGTGTAAGGACTTGAACTGTAGGGGAGGCTGCATTAAAAAGAAGACTGATCTGCAGGCAATGGTGGAAGGACAGGCAAAAAGACTTGCATGTAGCAGTTGGTGGCTATGTCAGAATACCCACTAGGATTGTGCTTTCAGTAGACAGTTGCTAAAGAAGCTTCATGACATGTGGCAAACACCAAGTGTGTTTTAATTATGTTGGGATTTATGATAAGCTTGCAAAGTCTCCTGGAAGGCTTAGGGTGCCCCCTTAGGGATAGAAGGAGTGGAAGACGTGTCCAGTATCTCCCCAGGATGCTGCTGTCAGGGTGGCTAGGTTGTGCTACATTGGGTGAGGTTCAGATTCCAGGAAGAAAGGCCAGTCTGGTCTAGTTTGTGTTGGTTTCATTTTGGGGCCCGCAGGCATAGGGCACCTTAATGGATAGTCCTACCAAGATGAACGAGGGGTGTATATCGTTACAGCAAGAGACCATTGTGTTAGTCTAGTCCACTACAGAAACAAATTCATAGACATTCGTATGTGTCTAAGAAAGATCTTTATCTAAAAGAGCAATTGTCTATTGAGAAAATATCCCAGCCCAGTCTAGATCAAGTCTGTGAGCCCACTATTAGCCCGTATGTTCCATATCAGTCTACAAATTCCTCTTTAGACCCATGCAACACATGCAATGGCACTGGATGCAGGAAGATCACAGGCCAGTGGGTGGAAAGTCTCGTGGATGCAGTGCTGGTGGAAGCACCCCATCAATGACGTGGGTCTCCACGTGGCTCCTCCAGTTCTACTGCTCTGACTCCATCATTGCAGCTCCATGGGCCTTGTCAACAGGAGATGAAGCAGAGAAAGTGCGTGTGGCCTCCCATGAGCTATTTATCTCCATCGGGCCTCCAAATGAGGTCGTCGAGCTGTGATCTGTTTCACAGGCTGGTTGACAGGAGAGTGTGTAACTGCCACAACCATTTAAACGGATGCTAGCGATGAAAAGCCCCACGGCTGACCCCTCCAGCTGGCAGTACTCATCAAGGTGACAAGGACTATAGAGGTGTAATATTTGGAACACCTGGGACAGGCCAGGGCTAACAAGATCACTGTTTTTCACAGGTCACAGTCCTTGCACTCATTTTAATCTTTCATTGAACATAGGAATAACTCTTTTAGAAGGAGAGTCCACTGTCTTTCTGTCATACTTTGGTGATTTGTATGGTATAACCCTGGATTCCAGGCCACTAGCATGCCAGTAGGGTTGCCCCGGGTGGGCCGTTGTTAGTAGAGCTTCCCAGACTAAGATAGACTAGGAAGAAAAGCCTGGAGATTTACTTCTCAACATTAATCAGTGAAAGCTATGGATTATAGGAAACTCCCTGGAACTTCAACCTGCTCACTGTGGACATGTCACCACTGGACATGTCCTTCACCACTGGAGAAGGACACTAGGTAAAATGTAGAGTCTGTGGTGGTAAAGAAAGCCCTTTCCGAAGTGGATTGACTCAATGGATTGAGTAGCAGCTACACAAGAAGGAGAGTAAATAGGAGGAAGAGATCCTGTTGGGATCCTGGTTCAAATCCCAAGCGAGTTGATCACCAGAATTGGGTGCTGTCCCTCTCATCATTGCATGGGGCTATGAGGTCTTGCTTTTGGATCATGTGTCAAAGTAACACGTCATTTTCTGGTCCAGGCTTAAAGAAATCAGTATGCCCCCCTTTCCCCCTGGCCAGAGATACAAGGAGCATGGGACCTTGAATCACACCTGGAGAAAGCTGCTTTGAAGAATGCTTTCTTTCTTTAAGAAGTCACCCGTTCCTGGCGGTAACCAGGAACACCTTTCTTAGGCTGTCACATAGCTAGGAAGTGAGTTTTGATTGTGTTGTGCCACTGAAAAACTGAGAGTTAGATATTACAGCAACTGATTCATAACCTTCCTTGTGCTATGGTGTTAGAGAAAATCCCACTGAGAAACACCCCAAGAATAAGGGAGTGATCAAGAAGAATTCAACGGATAAACTCAATAAAAAATACGAAAACCAGGACACCGAGACTAGAGAATTCCCTCCTAGCTGGAGCATGTGTGGTGGGGAAAGTAATGGCTTCAAGAAACCTCATTGCTTATTACAATAATAAAAATCATTCTTCCTGGAGCCACAACAGTTGACCATTGCTCAGGAGTTCACCATGACACTTCTGATGTGTCCAAATAAGTGGAAGTGAGGGACAGACCCCAAACTTTTCAGAAGTTCCTCCCACAACCCCAGACAATCATGACTCGTCCTTCCCTCGGCTATCACGTTTGGTAAAAGGATAACTGCCTCTACACTATCCCATTGACTCTGAGGAAACCGACCCATTTTTCCTTCGGGGCAGACGTTTACTCTGAAATCAGTGCTTGGCTGAGGGAGGCGCTGTGCCTATGTGAGACTTTGCTCCATTGGTGCTTCCGTTCTTCACAGAGAAGTGGAGTGGGAGGCCAGGGGCCTTCAGAGAGCACTGGGCGATAACCACAAGGTTGGCAGTTCAAACCCTCCATTGACTTCAAGGGAGAACAAGGAGGCTGCTAGCTCCCATCACAACTGATCATCTCGGGGACTCTCAGTAGGGTTGTTACGAGTCAGAGTGGAATCCATGACAGGGTTTGGTTGTTGTCGTTAAGCTTCTGTAGGTTCTCACTCAATACAGAGTTGAGAAGTATTCAGTAAGAAATGGGTCAAAAGAACTCCATGGGACTCTAGAGTAATCTGATTTCTCCCCCTTCCCCCATTAATTTTTAATTTTAATTTTATAATTAACATTTTATAAACAATAAACCAACAAACGATAGTACCAGAGAGTGAATCACATGTTGGTACATGCACATGTAGAGGGAGCGTGAGCTGCAAAGAGAGATCTGAAAACTCTGGGAAGCAAAAGAAATGTTGGATAATGATGATGATTTCATAGGCCATCACTGATATATCAAAATTCACCACACTGTGAGCTTCAAATAGAAATGAATGGAGACATAAGGAGGCATTTCAAACCCAGGGAAAGCATGAGTTAGACCATAGTTTTCAAACTTATTAGGACACCATCCCCCTTTTCAGAAAAAAAATCACCTAGTACCTCTCTGACAATGAAAAATTTCTGTACTGCAGCCCAGAATCCAAGATAAGGTAGAGGTGTCTGCACTTGCTGTGTCTCTGGGATCATTCCAGTGCCACTGGGGAGGTGGTATCACCCACTTTGGGAAACTCTGAGTTAAACAAAGTGTTTTTTTTTCATTTTAGACAAAGATTTTATTGGCACATAATCTATATAGCATGCAATTCACCAGTTATGAGTGTTATGATCATTACCACAGACAATTTTAGAACATTTTCTTCTTTCTTGTTCTTGTTGTTATTAACTCCCTATTCCTCCCAACTTCCTCTGCCATACCACCAAGAAACTATTAGTTCAGCTATTGTCTCTAACAATGTCCCTATACTAGATTTTGTATACAGAAAAACATGCAAAAACAATAATAAGACATGAAAGCAAAAACATACCAAAAAAATCTAACAACAATAATAAAATAAAGCAGAGGCAGCCCTCAATAGAAAAGGAAATAGAAAATATTTTAAAAACCTGGACCAAATTTAAAATGGGTAAAAAGAGAAATCAAGTGACAAGGTGTTAAGTCATTGCATTGTCAATGATTCACTTTGCAATGTCCTCTGCAAGGCTCTTCATATTCCTCATCCTTCTTTATACTCATAAAATCCTCACTTTTAGAAGAAAAACCATATAAAGTGAGAAAAGTACAGATTCTAAAATCAGATACTCTAGGTCAGCTATCAGACTTGCCTCTTTTCATTTCTTTATTGTTTAACTGGGGGCTCGTACAACTCATCACAATCCATCCGTCCATTGTGATAAGCGCATTAGTGTATTTGTTGCCATCATCATTCTCAAAACATTTGCTTTCTACTTGAGCTCTCGGTATCAGCTTCTCATTTCCCCCTCCCTCCCCAGTCCCTTCCTTCATGAACCCTTGATAATTTATAAATTATTGTTGTTTTGTCACATCATACACTGTCCAATGTCTCCCTTCACCCACTTCCCTGTTGTCTGTTCCCCTGGGAGGGGCTTATTCATAGATCCTTGTAATAGGTTCCCATTTTCTACCCCACCTTCCCTACACCCTCCTGGTATCGCTACTCTCAGCATGGGTCATCAACCTGGAGGATTCTGTCCTGGATTCTGAGTAATCTGATTCCTATCCTCAGAGACTAACTCAGTGGTATTCAAGAAATGCAAACCCAAGAGAAAGGAAAGCACGTGCCCATGCATCAAGGTGCAGGGCAACGTTATTCACAACAAACCAATGGGAAGCAACACAAGAGAATGTCTATCAACCGATTCATAAAATATGGTTATATAGCCCAGGAACAACAAAGTCCATCACAGAAGAAGCACATCAGCCCGTGCAACCATAAGGTGTGGAAAGAACCAGGTATCAGGCATCAAAGAACAAAAATCATATCAATATGTGCCCACCCTCCTGACATGATCACTGAAGACAAAAGGGAGCAGAGGCAGACAGAGCGGAGGAATCTGATGGTGCCCAGCTACCAAGTGATAAAGTATCTGGGATCTTAAAGGCTTGAAGGTGAACAAGTGGCCATCTAGTCCAGAAGCAGCAAAGCCCACAACATGGAAAAAGCACACTAGCCTGTGTGATCATGAGGGGTTGGAGGGAGCAGATATCAAGCATCAAAGAACAAGAATCACATCACTACAAATGAGGGGGAGAGCAGGGTGGGGACCAAAAACCCAGTTGGAGACAATTGGACACCCTCTTATACAGGGGAGTCGTGGGGAGGAGACAGGCCAGTCAAGGTGCAGTGAAGTAGCAGTGAAGCATACAACATTCCTCTAGTTCCTGAAGGCTTCCTAACCCAACCATCATGGTCCCAATTCTACCTTACAAATCCAGCTGGACTGGAGGAGGTACACTGGTAGATATAGGAAATGGAAATACAGGGAACCCAGGACAGATGAACCCCTTGGGGTCAGTAATAAGATTGGAGCTACTGGATGGGTGGAGGGAAGGTGAGTGGAGAGGGGGAGCCAATTACAAGGATCCACACATAACCTCCTATCGAGAGAACAGACATTGGAGGAGTGGGAGAGGGAGACATCGGACAGTGTAAGATATGACAAAATAATAATAATTTATAGAGTATTGAGGGTTGGTGGGGGAGGGGGGAGCAAGGATGGAGGGGAAGAATGAGAAGCTGATATCAAGGGCTCAAGTGGAAAAGCAATTATTTGGAGAATGATGATGGCAGCAGGCATGTGAAGGTGCTTGACACAATATATGTATTTATGTATTGTGAAAAGCGAGGAAGAACGCCCAATGAAATGACTTTTAAAAAAATTAAAAAGAATGAGGGAAACATGTGTACAAACTTGCCTGATTCAATTGATGTATGGATTGTGATAAGAGTTGTATGAGCCTCTAATAAAATCATTTTAAAAAGAAAAAAATATGGTATGAATCATACAATATTGTTTGTCCGTAATTAGTATAGGCTACAACATTCTACACAGGGTCGAACTTTGAAAACATCGTGGAAAGGGAAATAAACCAGTCCCGATACAGCCACAGGGCATGACACCACTTACCTACACACCCAGAGGAGGCAAATGCAACCTCAGAGAAAGCAGGGTCCCTCCACAACACCACGCTCACTGCCATCGAGTCCATCTGGATACTAGAGCAACCCTGCGAGGCAGGGAGAACTGCCCTGTGCGTTTCTGTGATGGTCAGCTCATTCTTTCCAGGAGTAGAAAACCCAGTCTTTCTCCCACAGAGTGGCTGGTGTGTGTGTGTGTGTGTGTGTGTGTGTGTGTGAACTCCTGACCTTAGGGTCAGCATCCCAACTCACACTGCCAGGCTCTGAGACAGGTCCTTGGGGGGCACAGTGTACACTTGATTGCTAATCTGAAAGTCGGCAGTTTGGACACCCAGCAATATAAGCTATGGAAGGGCTTGGAAATCTGCTTGATTGAAATTGCCATCAAGCAAACCCTCTGATACATGGGGGTTTCCTGAGTCAGAATTGACTGGTTGGTAATTCACAACCACCACAGCAACACAGAGACAAAAAGCAGATCGATGGGTGCCATCAGGGGGAGGTGGAGGGACAGTTGGGCAGGTGGCGGGAAAGTTGGAAGCTGGAGAACGATGGCTAATGGACATGGTTTCTTTGGGCACAATATGCATCCTAAATGGTTGGGGTTGGCTAGGGTCCAGCAGCGATCATACAAAGGCACATTGAGTTGCACGCTTTAAAGAGGTGACTAGTATGGTTTGTAGCTTTTATTTTTGCAAGCAAAGCGTAAGGAATCACAACCACATGAGATAACCAGGAGAAGAAACCGCCCCACCTGATGGATCATCGCCGCTCATTCCCACACCGGGGACTCTCAGGAAGCAAAACAAGGCTAATGGCAGCTTCCAGATGAGAAAGGAGACACCTCCGAGCTCCAAATAAATGAGCCCCATGCCTGCTTCATGTCATGGTGAAGGCTTTCTGGATTCCATAGTACAACAAAGCTTTCTTTCCAATAAAGTATGAATACGAAGACCAAAGGAGAGCTAAGGGCTGATTCCCCAAAGGGTTCAAAGACACTGTAGATCTGGCAAAGCTATTGAGAAATAAAACAACAAAACCAGAGATACTTAACAAGGGTACTGCAGTTTAAAGGAAAATGGCCCAAGTGCATCAGTATCAACAGGACAGAAGGGACCTCCCTGTTGGCTAAAAGAAGTGTGTAACCAGGTTAGGAGCTCTGAGCGGAGATGAACGCGGATGCCCGTCAGTGACTCTGTGTGGAAAACCATTTTGAGAAGCGTGAAATGCCCTGTGGATGTGAGATATTATTAGGATTTGTGAAAATTATTTTCATTTGGATGGAGGCGAGAAAGATCAACCAGCCAACCCAACAAAAGCTGAAGTCCCTTTCAAATGTCTTAGCACAGATTTATACTTGAAAAACCAACACCCCTCTGTCTATTGGACACACCGCCGTGGCTTGCTTGTACCTCGCATGCTGGAAACTGGGCCACAGTTATTTCAAATTCAAGCGGTGGACAGGACAAGGCAAAACTTCTAGACCTTAGCCCACCATCCCTTGCCCAGAAGTAAAGGCCTGGGCAAGAAAAGCTTTTGTACTATGGCCTATAATCCAGGCTAAAAAGGTGATTATCTGCTGGTACAGCATCACTGCATGGTTCCACTTCAGGAAACATTGTCCTAGAGTGGCAATTTTCAACCTTCCTATTGCTAAGACCCTCCTCATGGTGTGGGGACCATAAAATTATTTTTGCTGCTACTTTCTGACTCATGAATTGCCATGTAAATATCTGATAGGCAGGATGAATTTTCATGGTTACAAATGGAACATCATGAAAGCATAGTGATTCATCACAAAAAGAATATGTAGTTCTAGATTGTGAAATATTTATTTCTAATGGCAAATGAATGAAATTTTGTCTTGGAGCATGCTGTAGCATGGCTAACAGTCTTCACGCCAGTACTTGTATGTGGATATATCTGCCTGTGAGTGGACTCTCCTGGAGATGGATAGAGGAGCGGCATCTCAGTTCCTAAGACCATCAGAAACGTGCTTTCTAATGGTCTTAAGCGACCCCTGTGACAAGGTTGTTGGACTCCCAAAGGGGTCACAACCCACAGGTTGAGAACCACTGTTCTAGACTGAGGTTGACTCAGGAGAAAAACTGGGCACTCTACTTCTAAACGTGGGGCAGTGGACACTCTGTACACCACGGATATTGCCCAGTATCGTGCTGGAAGATGAGTCTCCTTGACTGAGCCCAAAATCTTGATGCTGACTTACAGCAACCCTGCAATGACAGGGCAGAACTGCCCTTACGCGTCTCCAAGAATAACTCTACATGAGTCAAAAGCTTTGTCTTTGAACTACCTACTTTGGGGTTAGCAGGCCACTAAGCTACCCGAGTTCCTTCCCTAGATTGGAAGGCACTCCGAAATGCAGAGCGGCAGCGACAATGGACTCTGAGCACAGCAATGGTGATGGAGATGGCAGGGGAGGCGAGGTCCCATTTGACTGCCACGCAGGCAGGCTATGCCTCAGAGTCCACTGGATAGCTAACATCTGAAGGAAAGCAGAAACACACGTTCCTGAGGACTAGTGAAAACAAATACTGTTTGCTTTACCATTTTAGGGACTTCTGTTTGCCCCAATCCACCAGTCTTTGGACATGTAGCCCCCATCTCACTAACATGCTCCCTGTGCTCTGAGCACCCCCTGTTCCTGGGCAGGGCCTCTGATTTCCAAGCCTTAGGACTGAGCCCAGTGCTTACGGCAGGCTTGCTGAATGGATTTTATGCTTTGCGGTGTTAACAAGTCTTCAGGTGCCCACCAGGTCTGATTGATTCTAGACAAGGAACCCAGAGGCTTCTGGCAGAAGCATGAGGCCTGCAGTATTGATAGGAAGTTTCAAGTGTGATCAAAGGCTGAGGTAGAGAAGGGCTGGCTTATTCTTAACAAGTTCCCATTTTATTCGTTTTTTATTTTTATCTCTTGAGAAGTCACTTCCTGCTGCCTTTCCCAGAGAAGAATTCTTCTGCTTTATTATAAAAGAAGGAGAGAACGCAATGCCGGTTGGCCCCCACCCCCGAATCCTTGTGGAGTCCGGCAGTTCATTGCTTTATAGATGAGGAGACTGAGATGCGGAAGCATTTATTAACAGTGAACTCGTTCTCAGACCAGAACTTAAGCTCTAGCACTACCTGATGTCTGAGTCTTTAGAAGCAGAAAACAAAATGTTGTTTCATTGCTCTCCGCAGCCCCCCAAGAAAGATGACTTTCCCTAGTCTCCTTTGAGGAAAAATCATTTCTCCTCCCTTTCTCTAGCATAGAAAATGTCTGGAATACAATATATCTTAGTAGTTAATGAAAACTCCTGGTCTCACAGAATGCTATTGATCAATTCTGACTTCGGGAGCCTTTTGCTGATAGCTTCTGGTCTGTAGCAAGTTGGGCTTCCAGCTCGGGTCAGGATTCGAGACTGAATCCACGTAAGTGGAAGCAAAGCTAGTCCCTGGGATGGTTCCACCTCACTGTTACCACCGGGAGGACTTAGATAGAAATCCAGGGCACTGGGCTGTTGTTATTGTTGTTTTTTAAAATCACATGCCCTTTGCAGATGCTGTGTTCAAAGGGTGGGACAGGAACAGCTTAAAGAAACTCTGGGGCGATGTCAACAATGATCTGATCAGCAGTTAACCAAAGGTTGGAGGGTTGAGTCTGCCCAGAGGTGCCTTGGAAGAAAGGTCTGGAGCTCATGTTGTGAAAATGAGACTCTGAAAAGCCCTATGGAACTGGGCTACCATACATGCTGAAAGTCACGTGGGGCATTTTCCTGCCCAAGTTCATGCAGCTCCTTACCAAGGGGATAGTCTGATGTTGGTTTTGTTTGTTTTCTTTTACTTTTTTTTTTTTTTTTTTCGGAGAAGCCGCTAGTTTGCTGTTTTTAGTTGGGACATTTTGTCAGTTTGGTTCATTCCCCATCTGTTTTGAATTTTCTTATTCGCCTTCTCTGCGATCTTACTTAGAATTTATTCCCAGCCCTTTGCTTTTTCTTTCCCTTAAAGAAAATCTTTGGCCTGTTTATTTTTGTTCTAGGCACCACAAGAAACCCATAGAAACACCTTTAAAATAGCCAGGTACCTGCAGATCAGAGGGAGTGAGGACTGGGACTAACACATGGGTCAGATAGTCTCCGGAGAGCAAGTCTCGCAGCAAAGGCATGAACTTCCTCCCGGACCCTTCGGCATGGCCATATTCCTCATTACTACAGGAGACTAGAGTCAGGGGTCTTCTTAGCTCAGGACTCTGGGGCTCCTCCCAACCCCCTCCCCCACCTGCCCAGCCCTTGTTGTTGGGTGCCACAGAGTCTGTTCTCATCCACAGCGGCCTTTTGCACAACAGAAGCAAGCGCTGCCAGGTCCTGTGCATCCTCCCCAGTGCTCCGATGTAGGAGCCCATTGTGGCAGCCAGAGTGTCAATCATCTCACCGAGATCCTTCCCCCTTTTCACTGCCCTGCTACCTGACCAAGCATATGCCCTTCGCCTGGGTCCGGACCCTCCTGACGTGTCCAACGGGGCTAAGACCAAAGAGCACATTGGCTGTGAAATCTGTCAATGGCCCCACACTTTGAGCCTGCATCCAGCAAGCAAACAACAAAAGCAGTCACCAAGGAGTGGATTCTGACGCCTGGTGAGCCCACCCACAGGTGGGAGAACAGTGCTTCCATCGAAGCCCTGCTGCAGCCCAGCCCCTACCTAGCAGGGAGGCCCAGGCCTCTGTGACAGGCAGGTCCTGGGATTGTGAGCACAGGGCTCCAGAGGGCTGCTCGGCCCCCACACAGGAGGAAGGCGAGGGGGCTAAGCTATGGGTGCCCTCGTGACCCAGCCAGACTACGTCCAGCTATCAATCCATCAGGGACTGCGGATAAAAGTGGATAGATTTCGGGCTGAGCCCCGGTGGCGTAGTGGTTGTGCGCGGGACTGCGGCCCACTGGGACGGAGGTTCAATTCCAGCAGGGGCTGGGCCTCCTACTCCCACCACCAGAGAGCAGTAATGCCCCGCCCCCCCCCCCCAAAAAAAAGTGAATAGATTTTAGAAAGTATAGAGAGCAGTGAGGACAGAGACTTGAGGGTTGTGTGTGTGTGTACGCCAGACAGTAGATAATGTGGTGAGTCGGTCAGTCCTCAGAAAGATCAGGAAGTCAGATGGCACCGTGGCCAGTGCCTGCCTTGCAGAGGCACCGAGGAAGCCATGGACCCGGGCGGCTGAGCACGATGAGTGACTCATCTCATCTGGAACGATGATGATCCAGACGTCGGGCTGGGAGGCCAGAGTCGTGACCTCCCTTTATGAGAGGTGCCATGTATTCTAGCATTTTTCGATTTCGAGGCATTTAATCACTGTCAATTAATTAAGCTCCCAAAGCCCCAGGAGTGCAGGGTGGAATTATCTCCAGTTCAGAGAGGGCGAAGCTAGGGTTCAGTCGGACTCACAGGAGCTCCCACTCTGAGATGGGCAAGCTCGGGAGCCCTGCTCATAGGCACAGTGGCGGGCCTGGCTGCCCTCCTCCCAGGGCCTGCCGAGTGGAGCTTCCAAGCCCTGGGCCGACCTTGACAAGAGCTCCTCCCGGCAGCCCTTGCCCATCGGGGGAATCTGCAGGCTGGCACTTGGGTCCTAGTCTCTGCTCTTCTTTCCTGAACTTGGCACTTCCCTGCCAACCTCAGGAGGAGACCACTTTCCCGAAAGGAGGTAATGCTTTTGGCTTTCATTTCAAACTTCAAATGCAACTCACTCAGATGTATATCTGTCTCTGTCTCTATATCTATCTCTCTCTCTCTCTATATATATATATCTCCCTTTTTCTTCTTCTTCTCCCTTCACGCTTCTTCTCCCCTTTCAGAGATGAGTGAAAGCACAACAGGTAGGATTGGCTCTTGCCCAAAGCCCGCATGCTTTGGCCTTGCAGAGCAGTTGGGAGACAGTTGTCCAAGGGACCACCCCAGGCCTGCAGAAAGCCTTGCACTTGTGCAGGGTCTCAGGACTCTGTGTGTGTGTGTGTGTGTGTGTGGAGGGGCAGTGGCTCTTGCCATTTCATCTCATAAAGCCTGTCAGCTGGCACCCAGCATGGCTCTGCTGCGAATGCCTGGGTAGCTGGAACAGCCATCGTGTGGACGAGGGTGAACATGGAGATGGACCTTTATCATCGCCATCACCCAAGAGTGGCCTAAGAGCCGTGCTCTGCCAGAACTCTGTGCTCGGCGTGGGGCTGCCAAGGAGGCATTTTTCTCCATTTGGCTTCTGCTGTGGCCGGGGAGCAGACCTGGCCGAGGCTGGCCTCCCGCAGTGCCCTAATGTGGCTGCAGCGAGGACGATGGCAGTGTGAACACCAGGGGTGGGCAAGGGAGATGGATGCATGGCAGCCCCTCCTGCCTCCCGCCGGCCCCTGCTAATCACTGCCAGGTGCTTGCCAATGGCCCTTTACCAGATCCTCCCAGGAGACCAGCAGGTGCTCGCATCAAAGGTTCTGGAACATTCTCGCCTGTGCCAACTCTCCCCATTAATTTCTGAGGGTGTGCTGAAATGCCCTGCAGCACAGAATGCAGATTGGGTCTGCAAACCCCTCAGGGGCATGCTGGACTCTGTGACTCGGGGCTGCCACAGAGTGTAAAGGCTGCATCTTCTTACACACTCTGGGGGCCCCCGACACACTGCACTCGAAAAGTTCTGATATATATCTATACTTTCTATGTGATATATATATGAAATGATCTTAAATAAATAAATTTTTAATATCGTTTTAGTGGCGGCCCTTACAGCTTATAATAATCCATATATCAAGTGTATCAAGCATACTTGTACATATGTTGCCATCATCAAGTTCTCATATTTGTGATGATGGTGAAGAGGAATGCTGTACTTTTGTCTTCTGACTTGCGAATAAGGAGAGCAGAGGAGCTTGGGAAGAAGTTCGTGTATTCCCGATGACAACTCAGATGGAGTACTGGGTCTCAGAACACCCTGGAAAAGACAGTGGCTGCACCTTGAGCAGAGGGTTGAGGGCTGGCCGGGTGAACCAGCTCCTAACGCTAGCCCTCTCTGCCTGGAAGGGCCCTGGAGCCCAGACGCCCTGATTTTAAAAGCCAGTGGGGGCAGAGCTATGCATTTGAGAAGGGGTGAGTGATAGACATAACTCCTGGGAAACTCTCTGGGAGGGAGAGAGGAGAAAGGAGAGAGGTGAGGAGGAGGTGGAACCCAGCTGTGGGGGGCAAGAAGAAAGGGAGCTGATGAGGTTCCAGAGGAAAATGCCCGTGGGCTGGGCAGTGTCCGAGCAGGGCACAGTGAGGTGGGCTGCTCGTTGCTAGGCTGCTGATGTGGACCCACGTGGCTTTCTGCTCCAGGGAGGTAGGTAGTCCTGGACACCACCGGGGAGCTGTTCTCCTCCGCCCTGTCAGGTCACTGTAAGTTGGCATTTACTGAATGGCAGTGGGTCTTTGGGTCGACGAGAAGGGGTCGGGGAGGTACAGTGGATGAGCACTCAGAGGCTGACCACAAAGTCAGTGGTTTGATCTATTGGATGTTCCTTTGGGGGGGGGAGATGTGGTCATCTGCTTCTGCATCCCACCCCACAGGGTGGTTCTTCTCTCTTCCTGGGGTTGCCGTGAGTTGGGACTGACTCAAGGGCAGTGGATGTGCCTAGAGGAAGAGCACGGAGCCCACTCTCCATCAGTGTGCTTCCAGGTCAGAAGTATGCCATATTTTAATAACATGACCACTAAGTCCGCAGACAATAGAGCATCTCCAGGTATTGCCCTGAATGGGAACTCCTTAAGGTCAAGGCCATCCTTTATCCAATTTTGCATCCATAGTGCCAGCAATGACTAGGGATTTGTTAAGGTAAGAGTACTTGCTGGGACATATAAACCCTCACATCTCAATGGCTTAACCTAGAAGATGTTTATTTCTCTCTTGCATAAAGTTCAAGACTGGCATTGCTGATCAACAGCAGCTGTCCTCCACATAGTCATTTAAGGACCCCACCTTTCAAAGATGGTGCTATCTTTAACGTGTGGCTTCCAGGTCAACCGAAGTATCAACAGCGAGCTGTCAGAGGGAAAAACCTGATCTACTCCAAATTCAGTAGCCATTTGCCTGTTGGTGTGGCTGTGTAAATGTAAGCTAAACTCCTCGATGCACTCGCCCCCTGTCAAGTGCTCAATAGCTACAGGATACATGGCCTATGGTGACAGAACTAGCGTCAGGACAGAAAGTTCTACTGACCGTGCTGGTTCAGTGCATGAGAATGTGTACGAGCCAGGTCCAGAAGAGGTATCATTCATTTTCATAATGCCAGTGTTCAGGAGATATTTGTTAAACCCCCAGGTGGTGGCAGGGGTTATTTGGGAAGAAAGATGTTGATGGGTGGGAAGGAGGAGAAAGGTACTGGGTCTCATGGAACAGTAGCCCCTAGGTGGGAGTGAGCCTGCTGGGTTTAGAGAAGATGGAGGCGATCACTGCAGCTTGAGGATACTTGTAGCAGGAGTAACAGGTTCAAAGACTGGGTTGATAAGTCAGATAATGTGCAGTTAAAGTTTATGTCAACTTGCACTTGTGTGAAAGTGTCAGGGTAGAGTTCAACCTCTCAATCAGGAGATGACCTGGGGTCGCCTTCTTGGGGATTTGGCTTTTTCCTAAGAGAAACAGTGAGAACGTCTCTCCTCTCTCTGGCCCTTTGCTTTTCTGCTTGCTGGGATCCTGTGTCAGATCCCTGGGAACCAACCTTGGAGCTGTCAGCACCGTCATGTTCCCCACAACCTTGGGGTTCATGGGCTTGTGATCTCTCTGCTTCCTGCTTTACCTTTCTGGGCCATCAGCTTGCAGCTATGTGAGTCGAGAGAGGGCTCTGGCTAGCCTGCAGCCGTGGACTTGAGTTGGATGAGGCTGGGATGCCCCCTTGGTATAAAATCGCTTCTTCATAGAAAGCTCTTTCTTTGGCACAGAGAAGTGTCACTGCTTGTGTTTCTGCAACCTGATTCACATAGACTTGGTCTTTACCTTTATAGCTTAGCTAGCTTCTGAGAAACTTGAACTCTATCCTCATTATCGGGGATACTCTCAGAGTGTCTTTAATTGCCTCCAGATTGAGGAACCGGGCCTCAAAGGAGCCCTGGTGGTGCTGTGGATTGAGCATCAGATTGCTAACCAAAGGTCAGCAGTTCAAACCCACCAGCTGCTCTGTAGGAGAAGAGGAGGCTGCCTGCTCCTGTAAAGACTGGCTGGCTTAGAAGCCCTTCGATAGGGTTGCTGTATGTGGCAAAGGGTTTGGTTTGGGGCCCAAAGCAGAGCTGAAATGAGGTGAGTGGTACTGGCTGGCACTGGTGTCTGGAGGGATGGGAACTTGAGGCCCTTCCCCACACCTGCCTGCAAAGGTCTCCATATTGACCAGGCTCCAAAGACTTAATAGAAGACAATGAAGTGAATGTTAGACGCAGGTTTGATGAATCATAAGGTGTCTTTCAGTAATCACATAGATAACATGCTGTAAGGGACCGGGTTCATGCTCTCTTAGGAAGAACCAGGTGGGAGACCGCACAGCAGACAAAGCTTCAGGGATGATCGGGCCTCCGAAGCAGAATGTGTCGGCAGTGGCTGCAGGGGAATTGACAGTGAGAGCGCGTGTGTGGCTGGATGAACAGGGGATGACACCAGGTCACCAGGGAGCGATCGGCGGGCTGTGCACACACAGGGGAGGTCAGGCTTGATGACAGGGCTTCGTGCGGTGCTTTGCTCTCTGAATTTTAAGAGCAATAAAGTAAAACTGCAGCAAATCAAAAGCAGGAACGAGCAAAGGTTACAAAGGAGTTGGAAGTTGTTTAACTTGTAAAAGAGACATGGAAAAGCTGAATAATACAACAGAGCCTGATTCTCCAGTGGATGGAAGCTACGAGAAGGGGATGAGAGCCCCTTCAACTCCATGGAGGGGGGAGAGGCGGAAACAAGCTTCCATCTGGGCTGGAGGAGGCACAGATCAGAAAGAACCCCGGGTGGGAAGGATGGCCAAACTAGGGGGGTTTTTAATTAACCACCATCCTCTTGTTGGCAGGAAAAGAAGCTACCTGACCAGGCCAGCACAATGCTCATGATACAATGTTTGGATTTGTACGTGCTCTCCATCACCCTTCCTAGCACTTTTCCCTGGCCCATGGGTGGTCACCGGCCACCTCTTCCCCACTCACACAGCTCAGTTGGATTCAGTTCAAGCCACCCTCGGGAGCGAGCGTGGCCTGCAGGATGTGGCCTTCTCTGCTGTGCCTTCTTCCAAAGACCCACGCTAGGAGCAGAAGCTGTCCACTTGTCCTTCCAGCCCAACGCCAGTCTAGCCTTCTCCACCACCAAGATGATGTTCCAGCCTCCACCCGCCATCCTGGGTTGACCCCCAAGCCCGTTGGATCTCCTTAGGAAGAAGAGCTCCATTTGGGGAGCAGCTTTGTACCTCCAATGCAAGACTACTAGCACCATGGTCTCCCCACATCATCTCCAATCCCACTGCCTGCAGGAACCTTTCAGAAAACAACTCGGATCAGGCCACCTCTTGCTTATAACACCCCCCACCCCCCTTACTGGTTTCTTCTTGCAATAGGAATAAAATAAAACAAAATTCCTCCTCAGGATCCCAGGATCCAGCCTCTAGCTCCCCTGTTGAGTCTCTCAGGCCTCTGAGATATGGGGACACCTCCTTCTTGTGGCCTTGGTTGGCTTATGTCCAGCCTTCGCTCGCCCCTGCTTCCCCCAAGAGTTCCTGCCTCCTCTTGGTCACATAACTCTCAGGCCTTTTCTGCTACTGTGTGTTGTCACTGGTTTCTTCATTTGCTCAAAGGCAGAGCACACCCACTCGTGAGAGTGGGCAGCTGGTGCACTCCCGACCCACTTTGCATCCCCAGTATGTGTACAGTGGGCAAGGAAGGTGGGGGAAAGAGAAGCTATTGGAGCTATTGGAAAGGCCCAGGCCAGGAGCTAAGAGAGGGGGCGCTCTCCATGTGCTGACTGCTAATGAACGAGGGCTTTGTTTTTTGCACTTTGCGCTTATTGCCAAAGAAGCCTTGGTGGTACCATGGTTAAGTGCCCCACTGCTAATGCGATCCCCTTATCAGGCGACTCTGAAGAATGGCCTGGCGATTTACTTTCTAAAAGGTCACAGCCATGGAGCACCCTACAGAGCACCTGGGGACGCCTAGGTCACCCCGAGTCAGTGCAATCGTTTATTGTGCCTACCTGACCCATAAACACATGTGGGATTAACTGAAGGGTGGAGAGATAAATGGCTCGGCTAGCCCCGCCTTTCTTGTCTCTTGTTCTTAGATGGTCAGATCAGCGTGTGGCTGCCTTAGCTAGTTCCCTGCTTCAGCTGGCAAGGCTGACTTCCTGTGAGACATCCCTGAGGAGAAGCCACATGGACCTGCCCTGATGCAGCCCTGGATGCTGAAGCAACTGCGTGGAGATCCCTGCCAGTGCTGAGATGCTGACACTGCCTCTGGATCCAAAGACTTACTATCCAATGACCTGTGATCATCCTGCATTCGATGTCGTTGCATGTGTTTTGTGAGTCTGAGGAGGACTTTGTAGATCAGTGTTGGACATATGGGCTAATGTGGACTTATGGGCTTGGATTGGTCTGACTTGGGATGCTTTCTTGATGGACACTGTGTTAGTCTGGGTAGACTAGAGAAACAAATTCATAGACACACATATGGATAT